>CAUYRT010017028.1:0-26978 GCA_963574885.1 Lepilemur ruficaudatus
TGTAGTCCCAGCTACTTGGGAGGCTGAGGCAGAAGGATCACTTGAGCCCAGGAGTTTGAGGTTGCTGTGAGCTAGGCTAACGCCACGGCACTCTAGCCCAGGCAACAAAGTGAGACTCTGTCTCAAAAAAAAAAAAAAAAAGAAATGACAATGAGCTAGCACCGCTTATATCATCCTGGATTAAGCTTAAGCCCATTTTTCAAAGTGAGGTGACACAGGACCCGAAGAATGGGCCCCACTTGTTATATTCTTAATCATGCTTTTCGTAGTGGGGCAGATTCTTTCCTCTTCATTCCTATTGTACTGACGTCCCTATTTCAGACTTTTCTAAGCTTGTGTCTACCTCATCTATCTATCCTGCACTTGACTCATTTCTTGGAAGCACTCTGCCTTGTTGGCTTCTCTGAACTCAGCAAGTTCCTCATGTTGATGCTTAAACCCTCCTGGAACTGGCCTGATGCATCTTCAGCCTTGATTTCCATTGCCCTCCTCCAGTTGGGACAGGCTTGTCACTGGCCTCTACATCTAACTTTTTCTTACCTTCAAGCACCTGTTCCTTGTTCATGCGACTCTTCCTTTGCTCATTCTTCTGCTCCAGAAAGTCCCTGATCCAAAACCTTTTCTGAAAAAAATGTAGTTCATATATCTGGAGACCTGGGCAATATCCCACAACCAGACCTATTGGTGCTTCTGCAGGGAAACGTGCAAATTCTCACACTAAATGGGATGAAAGCAGACTAAACGTTTTTTATAGATTTCACTTAGGTCTGAGATCAAGGTGTGGTGAAAAAAAATTTCAGTCAGATTTTGCAGTAAACTGAAGAAAAAGCTTTGGATTTTTAGACTTTTTGTATTTCAAAATTGTGGATCTGATTTTTAACCAAGAAACTTATTTTCTCCACGAAGGCTTTATTAGTGAATTCTTCCACAAGGACAGCTAAGTCCAGTAGACACTATAAGATAGAAAAATGAGCAAATATCCTTGAGCTCAGTATTTTACCTTCATTCATCACTTATAGCTTGATGCCCTAATTAATGTTTATTACATATTTGTGGATTAGAATTGAGCAGCCCAGAATTTAGCTATTGGTATTGAATGGCCTGGCCAGAGAAGGGAGGCTTGGTGTCCAGAAGCACTTTGGAAGTCTCCTGGGACTGAAGTGGAGAAGCTTTCCTTGCTGTTTGACTTGATTCTGGCTGTTTTTATATATACCCAAGGTGCACTTGACGATATTTATATGTGCTTCTGACTGGAATGTGTCTTTTCAGTGGGATGTAACTTTTCTAGATAGGTTCAGCACTTAGAGCATGGACCATTCTGAGGGGGAACTTGTTCCTCCTTGCCTCCTTGTTTAATTGTAGTGTCTTCTTCCTCAGCTGCAGGAAACGCATTTTGTCAGGCAGCCAAGCTCCACATGCAGCTTCAGAGCAAACATGACTCTGCAACCAGCTTTGTGGATGCTGGGAATGCTTACAAAAAGGCAGACCCGCAAGGTAAGACAGGCGGGGCACGCAGCACAGCCGTCTCTGTAACTAACTAGCCGGTGTTTCCTTCCACCTTAAGGTCAATATTGGTGTCCTTGTATCCTGGTAAAAAGGAGTTTTTGTCTTTTGGAAAAATAAAGAAATTTTGGTGACTTAAGGAATTTTTCTTCTTCAATCATTTAGGGGCTTTTATAAGGAGAAAGTATGTTAAATTTAATCCTGGCTGTTTAGTTGTCAATATCATTTTCTCAAACTCCATTTATGTTGAATTTTAGGGAATTTTTTTGGAAGTTACCTTTAATTTTATCTAAGACTTCTTATATCTAAATTTTATGGAAATATATATTGATCATCAAAAATTCTAATGTTCTCTTCTAAATACATAATGAGTTTTAAGATCCAGTTAATGGGAGTTCATAATATCTGATGGTTTAAAAATCTCTTATTCATACAGTATCTATTTTCTTAAAAGTATTTTTCAAAGCATTCATTTTGAGGGAAGAATAAAATTAGTTATTTAAAAATTTTGCAAATGTTATTTTTTTTGATAGAATAATGTATTTAGCAATTAAAAGCATTAATTTCTTCTCTCCCACACATGTGCACAGAGAGCTTTTCATTCCCTTTTTTCTTTAGCAGTTCATTTTGTTTAACATAGAAAATCCCAACTTTTATAAATATAAGGAAATAAGATTTCTTCAAGGGATTTTGTATAAAGAGTAATCACAGTTTATTTCCAAAAGTGAAAAAGTGGACACAGCCTTCATGAGCAGTTAGAATAGAATGGTAAAATTATAATACATCAGTACTTTGGAATATGATACAAGCATTAAAATCCCTCGTTTCACGGAAGCTTCAGTGATAAATGTTCACCTGGTAAATGTTCACATGATAATTAAGAACTACATGAGACTGGATATTGTATAATCTCAATTTCAGAAAAAAGTTTGTGCACATAGAAATGTATTTTAAAAACCACGGGAAGGGCCAAGTGTGGTGGTTCACACCTGTAACCCTAGCATTCTGGGAGGCCGAGACAGGAAGATTGCTTCAGGTCAGGAGCTCAAGACCAGCCTGAGCAAGAGTGAGACCCCGTCTCTACCAAAAATAGAAAAAATTAGCTGAGTGTGGTGGCATGCCTCTGTAGTCCTAGCTACTCAGGTAGCTGAGGCAGGAGGATCGCTTGAGTCCAGGATTTCAAGATTGCAGTGAGCTATAATGATGCCAGTGCACTCTAGCTGGAGTGACAGAGCAAGACACTGTCTCAAAAAAAAAAAAAAAAACACACTGGAAGGAAAAATGCATCAAAATAAGTGAATTTGAGTGTGATTATAGATAGGCTAGTTTCATCTGTATATGTTTCTGTATTTTGATAGCTATAACAATGAATCTACTTTTTTATATGGTTTAGAGAGAAATTGCTTTAATTTTTGTTAATCTGTTTACCTTTCTAATTCTTTAGTTAGGCCTTTTCACCTTGCTGCCTCTTTTAAACCAAAAGCAATAAATTTGGAGCTGTCAGCTATAAGTTACCATTATAAATACCACTATTTTATGAAAGAAGTTTTTGGCTCATTGTTTTAAAAAATTAATATAATTTATTAGCATTATCATCTATTCAATTTTTTTCTTTATTTAATGGATATATTAGTATACCAAAAGTTAGCATCTTTGAACATTATAAAAAATGTTCACTTTGCTTAAGAGTTGTCTATACAGGCATTTCAAAGTGCTTTTACTTTTGGCTTTATGAAGAGTAGAATCTATTAAAGTGATTCTTCTTGTGACATGGTACCATCTTCCAAAATTACTATATATACATGGTATTAATAAAGGATGTATGTACATCTATATTGTAGCAGACAAAATTTATCAGTGTTCATGACAACCTCCATGGTTTTGTTTTCTTTATAATACAATATTTCATGTTGCAGTTAGAGTCCTCACTTTAAGATTAAGAGAAACTGAGCCAATATTACTCCACCTACAATTCCCCAAATTACACTGTAGCTGCTGGGAGCAAAGCCATGTTGATGACTTTGGGCTTATGCATGATTTGTTTGCTTCTCACTAACTAACCTGCCTACCCTCCGCCCCAAAATTGTACCTCATTAACGTTCTAATAACAGCCATGAAGACAGGCTCACCTGAACCCTCTTTGACTGAATGGATTTTTCATTGTTTTTCTTAAATGCCTACGCTTCAGAGGCTATCAACTGCTTAAATGCAGCCATCGACATTTACACAGACATGGTAAGACATTGCATTGCTTGAGCGGCTGTGGGGTGGAGTCCTTGAGATGGCTTCAAATTGTGTTCTCTTTTTTCTGTTCCCAAACTGATTGGCATTCAAATAGGTAAAATGGAAGAGTGACTGATTTTTGTTTTTTCCCATAGGGAAGGTTTACAATTGCAGCCAAGCACCATATCACTATTGCAGAGATCTATGAGACTGAACTTGTGGACATTGAGAAGGTAAGCAGTGGGCACAGCTCCTCAAGAGTGAAGCATGTAGGCAAGTTGACTTGAGAACTCTTCTTTCCCCATCAAGTCTGAGTGGTGCAGAGTGATCATAGATGGCTTTGCATGAAGGCTTTCAGGGCCTGGCTGGCTAAGTAGACCGGCTACTTTCCTGGAGGGAGCATCTAAGACAAGAGAGCTCTCTCTTTGATTCATGTCAGAACATTAGTATTACCAAAAGAATCTTCAGCTCTATCACTGAGTACCCTGGAAAGGAAATGTAAGAGCTCACCTCTGTACTCACTCAACTATCACAGCCTTAAGTATCATCTGACATCCAGCAACTCACAAATCTGACTGCAGCCCAGACCTTTCTCCAAGCTCCAGATTTCTGTGTCCACCTGCCTGCTGACCTCTCCACTTGCATCCAGTAGCTATCTCCAAACCAGTATGTCTGAGACTGGATTCTGATCTCAAGCAACCCCATGGGCTCCCCCAAAACTGTAGGCTTCCTTGCCTTTCTCTCTCTCTCTCCACATCTGACCTGTGAGCAGTTTCTGTGGGCACTGTCCTCCCTGCTCCCAAGTCTCAGCACTTCTCACTACCTCCTTGTCTCCCAGCTGTGCCTGATCCCTTTAAGAGCCTCCCCCTGCTTCTCCCACTATGCCCACCCAATACCCTCATGCCACAGAGCAGCCAGAGTGATCCTCGTGAGCAGTGTATCAGATTCTGTTTCTCCATGACTCATTATGTTTTGTTGGCACCCTCTTCCTTTAGAGGAACAGTCAGAGCCTTGTGGAGCCTTCATAGCCCCACTGAATTGCTCCCCGCAGCCCCCACACATGCTCCTACACCTGTAGGACCTCTTCTTTGTCCTTTTACTGTCCTCCGCTTGCATATCCTGCTTCAGCCACCATGGCCTCCATGCTCTCCTCACAGGTGCTAGGTGAGCCCAGGACCTTTGCACTGCTGTTCCCTCTGTCTGCAGAGCTCTTCCCCAAATGTCCCCTTGGCTAACTCCTCACATCCTTCAAGTCCGCATGGTCAGCTTCCCCATGTGCTTCAGTTTTTGCTCATTTATCACCTCTTCCATGACGGCTATCATGGCCACCTATTAATAGTTACAATTAAAACCTCAGCTCCTCAGGAATCTATACCAGACCCCCACACACACCTCACTCAGCTTTTTCTCTCTTACTGCATTTGTCACCTCGCACCGTGCCCTGGGATATGCTTGCTCCTCATTCCTGGTGTTCATCTCTCTCCCTCCGCTAGAATGGGCACCTGTGTCCACAGAGAGCTTTGCCTCTGTTTTACTGATGTATCCCAAGAGCCCAGAACTCTGGGACATAGTAAGCTCTAAATAAGTATTTGCCGAATAAACAAATGACTACCTCTGCCATAGCAGATGGAATCTTGATTCAGAGAAGTATCTTTTAGCAGTGCTAAAGTTGGACTGGCATTGTTAACACTTACCCTCTGACTTCATGCTGACTGCCACCTTTTGGTTATTCAGCATAAAACTTGCTCATGCTTGTTACATAAAGTTCATTATTTGGCTGGTTTTTAAAATATATATGTATAATTGCCATGACTTTCTGGGAATACCTTCTGAGCCTCTTGATCAAGTCAGGGCCACCCTGTGCATTGGCCTGTGTGTGAGCCATCTCTTTGGAAGGTTGTCTGGGTATTCTGAAGGAAGATGATGGAGCTGGACCTGGGACCTCCTTTGTTCCCTGGCATGAGATGGATGATGGGACAGAAGGGGGATGCACAGGTCAGGGTGTCTGAGATGGGCATGGTACATATACTGAGGTTGAACGACTCTTGCAGGGGCAAGCACTGTGTGTGGAGCCCCTTTGCCAGCAGAGGCTCCTGCGCCAGCTTGCTCTTCCACAGCAATCAGAGGAGCACGCTGGGGACAGGAGCCCACAGTGCAGCGCCTTCTCTGCCACCAGAGCATGGCCTCAGGCAACTGCTCCACCACATGGGTATCCATAAAATTGAGGGTGGGTAAAATGACCTGAGGCACATTGCTTTTTTTCCTTTTCTTTTTTAAAAAAATGGTGATTTGTCATAGCAGCTTCTGAAACCCCCATTACCTCATGGTGTTCCTGCCATCTGAGAATTGGCCAGTAGGTGGCACCTTCTCTCATTGATGTGGCATGTTCTTTTAAAAGCAGGAGAATATTAGTAAACACTCAGGGTTACTGAGTTTGGGCTGATGTTTGGGCTCCTGTGTTTAGAAACATCATTACCTTCTCTTCCCTAGTTGGATTCACCAAATGATTGTCAGTGGTGTGTGAAGTTTGAAAAATCAGTTGCACCAAAAGTGCCTTCTATCTAGTTTGTTACAGATGAATTTCTTCCCGTTGGGTACTACTGCCCAATGTCTGTTCTCTGATTCATTCACAGATTTTGGTTAGTGAACAGTGAAGTATGACATTTTATAAACTTATATTACTACTTTTACTTCATGAAGTAAAACACTGAACCAAATAATAAATGGGTACACTTTAGATGGTCTTTTAAATGATCCAGAGGAACTATGACTCATTTCTGTTTTATCCCTGGGAGAACCTGATTTAATACTGTTAGTTGTGGCGTAAGATAGGTGTAGTATATGTGGCAGGATGATGTTAGGTCCCGTCTAGGGGTATTTGTTGTGAAAGAATTGATCCCACTTTAAGGCTATGTAAGGTTCTTTCACCGGCACAGTGGACTGTTAAGCTTGAGCCCTGGAAGTTGGATTTTCTTTAAGGTACCGATGACGGTGCAATCATTGTGGCCTTGTTTCTCATTTCAGGACCCCATATATTCTCCATGTATGAGGTTCTTGGGGAACCTCATCTAGGTTCCCCAAGAAGGAATATTGTGACCCCTTTGGCAGTCTACTTAAATAGTAGGATAATAAACTGATCATAGTGTCTGTATTCTTATGTGTACTATTGTTATTGGTGGTTGTGTCTGCTTTTGATATTTACTGTAGTCCTTGAAATTGTTAGAGCGAGATGATATGTGGTATGTAAGGGTCTGCTTGTGCCTGTTAAATTTCACTATTTGTTAAAATTCCAGAGTAGTTGTGAACATCTAGAGATAACCTGTGGCCAGTCTCTTTCCTCTGAAACTTCTCTATTAAACCAGTGGATGTGCTTTCCTTTCAAGTCCAGTCTCTGACAAAACTTGGGAAAACTGTGGAATTTGATGACTAGTTTAATTAGCATTATTGAAAACAGGGTTTAAAATTTTACTTTTACTGTGATAAGTATAGCTATAGTTTATATTTCTAACATTTTGATGAGCGGTGCCATTATTTAATAAGTATCAAGTTAGGCAAAATTGTCAATATTCAGCTCTTTAAAAAAAATAGCAGTTACATATGGTTCAAGCTAACCCTATTAATTAAGTTCTGGTGCTTTAATAACTAGGAAGATAAGTAGCTCCGTTCTCTGCCCTGGGACGAAGTTATGTAATCCAATACGCTTTATAGAAAGATTTGGTGAAGTTTCTCATACCTTACCTGATGTATTACAATGGGAAAGGGTGCTAAACACTTTACAGCATGAGGCCAGTTCAAAGGAAGTTATTTTTGATTAATCATAAATTCACTGAAAAACTTTTCTTTCCTGGACATTCCAGATTAGTCAAGATACTGGCAGTAGTTTCAGCATGGGACATTCATTTTCAATGCAGTTTGTGTTCATCTACTTAGCATTTGTTTATTGAACGCCTGCTACTACGGTAGGCAGATTGCTAGGCCCACGGGTGTGATGGGGAGCAGAATATTTGAGGGCCTGCCCTCACAGACCTCACATTTTAGTGAGAGAAGATGTATAGTCATCAGCTAATCTCACACGTGTGTGTACATGACAGCTCTGAGAAGTGTCCCAAAGGAATATTTTCTTCCAAACTGTTTCTGTGACTATATATTTGCAAGAAGAGAACCATAGTATACTTATTCTTTTATAGCTACATTTTAAAATTTAATATTTGATGAAGAATTTTCCATATGAATACTTCCCATCCATTACCTTTAATCATACCACAGTAGCCCATTATGTTTAACCGCTTAAATTGTTGTCACTTTCTCCCCTATTATAAATAATTCCGAGAAAATGTATAGTTTGGGGAGTGTGTTAGTTGGGATAGGCTAAGTAGACCTAAAATATAGTCATTTGAATGCAGTACAAGTGTCTGTTTTTCACAGAACTGCTCAAGGTGAATGTTCTGGGGTTGCTGTGCAATCCAGAGACCAGCCTGATGCTGGCTTAGCCACTTCTAGCCTGTGGCCTCAGGTGGCTCTTATTCTGCTCTCTTAGTCGTTGCTGGTACCACCTGCAGGGAGCTGGGGACCCAGGGGCTCCCTGTGCCAGTGACAACCACCAAAGTGGTTTTCTAGCATAGTTCCATAGCCTGTTTGGTTTTGTTTTCTTGTTTCTGTGCCTCTCTCTCGACTCATTAGGGGCTGCCTTGAAGCCATTGAACTAATGGGCTTGAGTGGGAAGGGAGCACCTTTAAGTTGATTTTTGCGTAGCACTAGCTCCCTCATTTTGGCTTACTGAGAAAACTTTGAAAGTTAAGGCTGGGGTCTGCACACCCACTGCCTGTTTCTGTATGCCTGAGGGCTAAGATTTTTTTTTTTACATTTTTGAATCATTGAGAGAAAAGCATTTTGTGACATGTAAAAATTATATGAAATTGAAATTTCATTTTCTGTAAATAAAGTTTTATTGGAACACAGCCACACTTCCTCATTTATGTATCATCTATGGCTGCCTTCACGCTACCAGAGAGCTAAGTCATTGCAACAGAGATTATATGGCCTACAAAACCTAAAATATTTATTATAAGAGATAATCTCTTATAATTTGGGATATAGAAACGATTGGTTTGTCCAGTCTTATAAGGCCTTTATTTCTGGACTTTGTCTATTCCCTTTCATAACTACCTACAAACCAGCTAATTCTTTTCAGAATTCAGCATTCATAAAACCTTCCTGAAAACAGCAATATACGCTATCATGTGACTCTTCTCAGCTATTTCGCATAGAGTTTTCAGCTCCAATAGCCACATGTTCTACCTTCTAAGTTGTCACGTGCTTGATTTCACTAAATCTTCTGTCACAGTATGACAAGGGCTTCTAGCTTTCTGGCTTGTAACCTCTGTTCCCTGTCCACTTGACTGTTAATTGGGTACCATACCCAATTAGATTGAAGCCAACACCCTTAATCTAGATGACACTGCAGGTATTAGTGAGGGTAGTCTGTGCTACAAGTCAGACCTAAAGTATAACAGGGCTTCATATCTCTCTAAAATAACAACTAAGTATAGCTTTTATGGTTTTAGCAGTGGTGGGGACACTGGGATTGAGGTTACAGTCTGCTGTCTTTAGTTATTTAGGGACCCAACTGATGGAATTCTTCCATCTTCAGTTTGTGGTTTTCAATGTCACTGGGCTTGGTCTTTGCCAATCTAGCTCATGGGAACTAGAAAAGGTCTGGAGAAGGATTCAAAGTAAGATGTATGGCCTAAGCCTGGAAATGGCCCACAACATGTCTGTCTACCTTCCATGGAGAGGACTAGTCACAGGCTGCCCCTAACTGTGATAGAAGCTAAGCAAATAGTATAGCTGGGCATTTGCTGGGGAGGTTGGAGGTGGGGGTTGGGGGAAGGGAGAAGAGATTTTGACGGACAGTGAGCATTCTGCCACCGAGAAGGTATACTTTCTTAATATTCCTTGAATAAAGTAGGCTGGGTTGTGAAGAGTTTGCTGTTGAATAGGTTTATTTATAGGAAAAATACCTATGCAAATGTAGTTTTAAATACAACTCTACAAATGAATTGTTCCTGAATAAAATGTGCATGTATTTTCAGGCTATTGCACATTATGAACAATCTGCTGATTATTACAAAGGAGAAGAATCCAACAGGCAAGTATTATTTTTCTTAATATAATTTAATGGGTTTTATTACGTGTGATAAAAGACAGATCTTCTTTATATTCTATGAGTGTATTTGACTGTGTCAGATGAAGGTGTGCTGGGGCCCATGTGCACATCCTTTATTTTTCCATTGGCCTGTTATTTACTCTGCTCTGGTTCTTGATTTCAGCTCAGCTAACAAGTGTCTGCTGAAGGTGGCAGCATATGCTGCCCAGCTTGAGCAGTACCAGAAAGCCATCGAGATCTATGAGCAGGTGAGGATACTGGTGTCTCCTCATAAGTTATTCTGAATCATTTTTTTAAATTAAACTTACTTAATTTTTTACATTGAGATATAATTCACACATCATGTAATTCATCCTTTTAATGAGTACAGTTCAGTAGTTTTTAGTGTATTCACAAAGTTGTATAACCATTGCCACTGTCTAATTCTAGAATGTTTTCATCACCTCAAAAAGAAACCTAGTACCCCATTCTCCCTTCCTCCCAGTCCCTGGAAAGCACAATCTACTTTCTGTCTCTATAGATTGCCTATTCTGAACCTTTAACATATATGGAGTCATATAATATGTGGCCTTTTGTGACTGGACTCCTTCAATAGCATATTGCTCTCAAGAATTATCCATGTTGAGTTGGTCTGAGGATTGTGAGTTATTGTTAAGCTGATTTAACATTGTCTTCCCCACAACAATGCTTGACTAGCTTATAAAACAAAAAAAGATTATCCATGTTGTGACATGTATCAGTACTTCACTGCTTTTCCTGGCTGGGTAATACTCTGCAGTCTTTTTATCCATTCATCAATTGGTAGACATTTGGGTTGTTTCCCCTTTGGGGCTGTTGTGAATAATGCTGCCATGAACATTTTTGTTAATGTTTTTGTGGGAGTCTATTTTCAGTTCTCTTAGTTACATACCTAGGAATGGAACTGCAATTGCTGGACCATGTAGTAAGTCCACGTTTAACTTTTTGATGAACTGCCAAACTTTTTCACAGTGGCCGCACCATTTTACTGCCCACCAGCAATGCACAAGGGTTCTAGTTTCTCCACAACCTCACCAACACTTGTTGTTTTCTGGGTTTTTTAAAAATAATTGTCACCTTAATGAGTGCGAAGTGTTGTCTTGCCTCCCAAGTCACTGGGATTACAGGCATGTGCCACCACACCTGGCTTCATTGTGTTTTTAACTGACAGCTCCCTAACAATCCGTGATGTTGAGCATTTTTCGTGTGCTTATTGGCTGATTTTATATCTTCATTAGAGAAATGTCTATTTCAGTTCTTTCCCCAGTTTTTAATTGGATTATTTTTGGTGGTAAATTTTAGGAGTTCTTTATATATTCTGGATACAAATCTCTTATCATATATGTGGTTTGCAAATATTTTCTTCAATTCTGTGGGTTTCCTTTTTACTCTGTTTATTAGTGTCCTTTGATGCACAGAAGTTGTTAATTTTCATGAAATCGAATTTGTCTATTTTTTCTTGGGTTGTGTGTGCTTTTGTTTTCATAGCCAAGAAATTATTGCCAAATCTGCTGTCATGAAGCTTTTCCCCTCTGTTTTGTTCTGAGAGTTTTATACTTTTAGTTCTTTGATTTAGGTTTTTTATCCATTTTAATTTTTGTATATGCTATCAGGTAAGGGTCCAACTTTGTTCTTCTGTATATGGCAATCCAGTTTTTCCAGCACTGTTTGTTGAATAGACTATCTTTTCACTATTGAATGGTATTGGGACCCTTGATGAAAATTATTTCACCAGTATGAGAGGGTTTATTTCTGGGTGCTGTTTTCAATTGATCTATTTATCTGTTTTCTTACCAGTGTTACACTGTTTTGATTACTATAGCTTTGTGTTAAATTTTGAAATCAGGCCAAATGCTGTAGCTCACAGCTATAATCCCAGCACTTTGGAAAGCTGAGGCGGCAAGATTGCTTGAGGCCAGAAGTTTGAGACCAGTCTGGGCCACACAGCAAGATGCTGTCTCTATTAAAAAAAAAAAAATTTTAAGTTAATCAGGCATTGTGGTGTCCACCTACTAGGAAGGCTAAAGTGGAGTGGGAGGATTGCTTGAGTCCAGGAGTTTGAGGTTTCAGTGAGCTATGATTATGCCACTGCACTCTAGCCTGTGGATGACAGAGAAAGACCCTGTCTCCCCCCGAAAAAGAAAATGAGACAGAAAAGTTTTGAAATCAGGAAATGTGAGTCCTCCAACTTTTTATTCTTTTTCAAGATTCATGTGAATATTAGGATCAGCTTGGTAATCCTTGCAAAGAAGCCAGCTTGGACTTTAATAGAGGTTGTATTGTATTGAATGTATAGAACAATTTGAAGAGTCAAGGTTTTCCAGAAAAACAGAACCAATGGGAAGTATGTGTGCTGTGTGTGTGTGTAAAGAGAGAGAGAGAGGATTGTAAGGAATTGACTCACTTGATTATGGAGGCTGAGAAGTCTTTTTTTTTTTTTTCAGACAGAGTCTTGCTCTGTTGCCCGGTAGAGTGCCATGGCATCAGCTTAACTCTAAGCAACCTCAAATTCCTGGGCTCAAGAGATCCGTCTGCCTCAGCCTCCTAAGTAGCTGGGACTACAAGAGTGTGCCACTATGCCCAGCTAATATTATTATTATTTTTTTTTTTAGTTGCCTGGCAAAATTTCTTTCTATTTTTTAGTAGAGATGGGGTCTCACTCTTGATCAGGCTGGTCTTGAACTCCTAAACTCAAACAATCCTCCTGCCTTGGCCTCCCATAGTGCTAGGATTACAGGCGTGAGCCACCACGCCCAACCTGGAGGCTGAGAAGTCTTAATAGCTACAGTGGGCAAGCTGAAGATCCAGGAGAGCCAATGGTATAGTCAAGTCCAAAGGCCTGAGAACTAGGAGAGTTGGCGGTGTGAGTTCTAGTCTGAGTCCAGGTCTGAAAGCAGGAGAAAACCAGTGTCCCGGCCAGGTGCGGTAGCTCACACCTATAATCCTAGCACTCTGGGAGGCCGAGGCGGGTGGGTCGTTTGAGCTCAAGGAGTTCGAGACCAGCCTGAACAAGAGTGAGACTCCCGTCTCTACTAAAAATAGAAAGAAATTAATTGGCCAGCTAAAAATCTATATAGAAAAAATTAGCCGGGCATGGTAGCACATGCCTGTAGTCCCAGCTACTCAGGAGACTGAGGCGGAAGGATCGCTTGAGCCCAGGAGTTTGAGGTTGCTGTGAGCAGGCTGATGCCACGGCACTCTAACCAGAGCAACAGAGTGAGACTCTGTCTCAAAAAAAAAAAAAGAAAACCAATGTCCCAGCTCTCTAAGACAGTCAGGCATTGAGAATGAATTCTCCCTTACTTAGCCTTTTGTTTTATTCAGACTTTCAATGAATTGAATGAGGGCCACCCACTGTGGGGAGGGCAATCTGCTTTATTCATTCTTACTGATGCAATTGTTAATCTCATTCAGAAACACCTGCACAGATACACCCAGAATAACTCTAAATATCTGGACACCCTGTGGCTCACCTGAGTTGACACATAAAGTTAACCATCATAAAGAGTATAGCCATCTTAACAGTACTAAGTCCAACAGTCTGTGAATACAGGATGCTTTTCCATTTATTTAGATCTTCTTTAATTTTGTTCAATGATGTTTTGTAGTTTTAAGTGTACAAGTTTATACATTGGTGAAGTATACTCCAAAATATTTTATACTTTTTGATGCTGTTACAAATGGAATTGTTTTCTTAATTTCTTTTTGAGATTGTTAATTGCTAATATATAGAAATATGATTCAATTTTGTTTATCAGTATTCTATCCTGCAACCTTGCTGAACTTGTTTATTAGCTCTAATAGATTTTTTTGTGGATTCCTTAGGATTTTCTACATGTAAGTGTCATCTGGAAGCTTTACTTTTTCCTTTCCAGTCTGAATGCCTTTTACGTCATTTTCTTATCATTTGCTCTGGTTAGAACCACTAGTATGGTGTTGAATAGAAGTGATAAGAGCAGACATCCTTGTCTTGTTCCTGATCTTACAAGAAAAACTTCAGTCTTTCACCATTAAGTGTGGTATTAGCTGTGGGTTTTTTTGTAAGTAGCTCTATTAATTTGAGGAAGTTCCCTTCTCTTTATTGTTTGTTGAGTGTTTTTATCAACAGAGAGTGTTGGATTTTGTCAAATGCTTTTTCTGCATCTGTTGAGCTGAGCTTATGATTTTTGACCTTTCTTCCATTAATATGGTGTATTACCTTGATTGATTTTTTTTTGTATGTTGAATCAACTTTACATTCCTGGAATAAATCCTACTTGGTCTTGCATATTTTGGGGGCCCCCAAGAATGCCCACGGTTTGATAATTTGCTAGAAGAACTCACTGAAAGCTGTTATTCTCACAGTTGTGGTTTATTATAGCTAAAAGGATATAGATTAAAATCCATCAAAGCAGAGGCTAATGGGGGCAGGGTCCAGGAGAGTTCCAACTATGGAGCTTGCAGTTTTCCTCTCCCAGTGGAGTTGTGTAGACAGCACACACTTCTCCCAACAGTCATGTGTGAAAATACACATAGAGTATTGTCAACCATAGAAGCTCATGTGAACCCAGAGGGGCTCAGTGACATAGACATAGTTCACCACACTTGTGGTTAACCTTATTCTCCACCTGTCCATGGGTTGAACATTTCAAGGGTTTAGAGATTACTTCCCAGGAGCCATGGGCAAAAGCCAGACATCTCTTTGGGTAAGATTAATCCTTTACTGCACAGTCATGGTATGTAATCCTTTTTTGTAAGTGACAGAATTGGTTTGCTAATATTTTGTTGAAGATTTTACATCTATATATTCATAAGGCATATTGATCATTAGTTTTCTTGTTGTATCTTTGTCTGGTTTTGGTATCAAGGTAACTCTGGCCTCAGAATGAGTTAGGAAGTGAAGTGTTCCTTTCTCTTCTGTTTTTTGGAAGAGTATGTAAAAGATTTATTAAAATACTTAATTTTTCCTTAAGTATTTGGTAGAATACAGTGGTTTTCTCTATTTTTCTATTTTCATTGATTTCTGTTTTCATTATTATTTCCTTCCTTCTGCTTTCTTTGGATTTGTTTTGCTTTTCTTTTTCCAGGTACTTGAGGTGGAAGCTTAGTTTACTGTTTTTCTTATTTGTTTATATGCATTTTTAGTGCTATCACTTACCCTTTCCACTGCATTGACTGTGTTGCACAATTTTGTTATTACTTTGATTTTAATTTGGTTCATTGCATTTGTTGATTTCCCTTGAGGCTTCATTGATTCATAGATTATTTAGAAGTATTTTATTTAATTTCCATGTGTTTGGTGGAGATTTTTCCTATAATCTTTCTGTTGTCGATTTCTAGTTTGATTCCATTGTGGTGAGAGAATACACTCTGTGATTTCAATTCTTAAAAATTGATAGAGGTTTGTTTTATGGCCCAGAATATGGTCTGTCTTGGTATATGTTTTATGATTCTATTTTATTATTCTGTATATGTTGCGGTATGATGTGTTCTATAAATGTTGATTAGCTCCTGTTGGTTGATGGCATTGTTGAGTTTTTTAATATACTTGCCAATTTTCTTTGTATTTCTATCCATTGTTGAGAGTTGGATATTGAACCCTGCAACCATAACTGTGAGTTTCTCTGTTTCTCCTTTCATTCTGGCAGTCTTTGCTTTACATATTTTGCAGCTCTGGATTGCTATTCTTTTTGGTGGATTGACCCTTTTTTTTAATCATTATATAATGTCCTCTGTCTCTAGTAATTTTCTTTGCTGAGGTCGACTTTACCTGCTTTATACCTTCTGCTTTCTTTTATTAATGTTTATATATGTTTGTCTCTTATTTTTCTTTCAATCTGTATCATTGTAACTGAAATGATTTTCTTGAGGTTCTTATAGTTGGGTCCTGTCTTTTAATCCACTCTGCCAATCCTTTCAAATTGGTATATTTAGGTCATTCCCTTTAATGTAATTATTGATATATTAGGGCTTAATTCTGCCATTTTATTTTTTTCTTCTTATTTTTGCTTTGCTTTTTATTTCTGTTTTCTTTTTCCAGAATTTTTTTGGGTTACTTGGTTTTCTGTAGTGTTTTTTGAATACAGTTGTTTTTCAGTATCTGTGGAGGACTAGTTCCAGGACCTCCTTCATTTACCAAAATCCAAACATACTCAAGTCCCATCGTCAGCCCTGTGGAACCTGTATACATGAAAAATTGTGTATTTACCCTCTGTTTACTTGGATTTCTCATTCCTTCAAACACATTGGTTTCAATCCTCATTTAGTTGGAAAAAATTCATGTATAAGTGGACCTGCACAAGTCAAACCCGTGCTGTTCGGTGGTCAGCTGTATAGCTCTTTGAATGGATTTTTTAGTGCTTGCTGCTCTAGGTATTACTTGACATTTACATAAGTTGTCACAAACTAATGGAATCATCATTATATCAGTTCTGGTGAAATGCAGAAATCCTACCTCACTTTACTCTCCCCATTCAATATATAATTGTTTAAATGTTTCCTCTACATACATTAGAACTACATTAGTCAGGAGTTTTGCTTCAACCATCAAACATAATTTTAAAAACTCAAGAAGAGAAGGAAAGCCCATTGCGTTTACCCATATTTTTGCTTACCATGTTCTTTCTTCCTTCCTGGTCTTCCAAGATTCATTCTTTTATTATTTCCTTTATACTCAGAGAATATCATTGTGCCATTTTTTTAAGGTAGGTCTGCTGGCAGCACATTCTCTTAAGTTTCTTTCATCTGGAAATGTCTTGATTTCCCCTTCATTCTTGAAATATATTTTCCCTGGGTGTACAATTCTAAGTTGATAGTTATTTTCCTTTAATTAAAAAAAAAAGTGTAATTTATGGCCTCCGTAAATCTTGATGAGAAGTTTGTTGTCATTCAAGTTGTTTTTCCCCGGTAAGGTATTGTTCTCTCTTCACTTTCATAATTTTTTTCTTTATCTTCAGTTTTTAGAAGTTTAATTATAATATATCTTATATGAATATATTTGCTTTTATTCTATTTAGGTTTCACTAAACGTCTAGAATCTGTAGATTTATGTTTCTTGCCAAATTTGAGAATTCTTTAGCAGTTAGTTCTTCAGGTGCTTTTTCAGCTCCCTTCTCCCTTTGTCTTTCTCGTCCCCTTCTAGAACTCAGATGACACAAAAGTTAGACCTTGTTTTATGGTCCCATAAGTCCATGATGCTGTGTTCATTTTTAAGTCAGTCTTCTCTCTGTTGTTCAGACTGAGTAATTTCTATTGTTCTGTCATCCGTTTCACTGATTCTTTCCTCTGCCCTGTCCTTTCTGCTGTAGAGCCCACCTACTTTTGATGTGTGTTATTGCGTTTCTTGGTTCTAAATTTTTCATTTTGTTTCTCTTTGTATCTTTTGGTTTTTTCACAGTGACTTTTTGTTTGTTAACGCTTTCTGTCTTCCCATTCATTTCAAGTGTTTTCATAATTGCTTGTTGAAGCATTTTTATGAGGGCTCCTTTAAAATCTTTGTTAGATAATTCTAACATTTCTGTCATCTGGGAATTGTCACCAATTGTCTTTTTTATTCAACTTGAATCTTCCTGTATTTTTGCTATTACAAATGCTTTTTGATTGAAAACAAGGATTTTCACATTAGGTTATGAGACCCTGGATCTCATTTAAACCTTTTCTTTCGGCTGGCCTTCTTTGACACTCATCTGGCTGGGGAAAGTTGAGGTGTTGCTCCATTACTGCCAGGTAAAGGTGGAAATTCAAGCTCCCCATTAGGCCTCCACTGACATCTGAGGGGCCTGGTTACCCCTGGGCAGAGGCAGGCATCCCCGCTCCCTACCTGGTGTCCACCAACACCATACAGGGGGTGTTCTTGTTTTCGTTTGGTGATGGTGAAAGTCTTCACCCTCCAGTAGACCACTTCTGATAGTCCCAGCTGGGAGCTGGAGGGGCACCTTGTTCCTGCTGGGTGCAGGTAGAATCCAGACTCCCAGTGTGGTCTGCACTGCCTCAGTGGCAAGGTGGAGGGCAGGATAAAGCCTCAGCTCCCTGTTTGGCCCTCCCTGAGGCCACCCTGGCTGGGGTGCTGGGCTCCTCCTTATAGTCCTGCAAGAATGGGCACCATGGCTCCCTTCTCAGACTTGATGATATGGAGAAGGGTCATTTTTCTGTTGTATTTGGCTGGAGTAGAGAGATACTGTTTAAGTGTTTTCCCTCTTGCTAGGCTGCCCCTTTCCTAGACCTCTGGCTAGCGAGAGCGGGCTTCTGTCTGTTCTCTTTTTTGGTGTTCACCTACTGGCATTTCTGGGTTGCTGATTCTTCACTTCCGTGCTATAGATATAGGAAGAAAAAAGAAAACCAGGGAGCCTACCATCATGTTTTGCCTTGGGCCTTAAAGTCCCTAGCTGTTCTGCCCTCTTTTGTCTACCACTCATAGACATTGGTTTTATATAAAATGACCTGGGCTCTTAGTTGTGCTTAGTGGGAGGAATGGGGGAAAGGATGTCTCCTCCGTCTTTCTGGAGGCAGAAGTCTTCCAAGTTGTTTTCAACAGGTTAGCGCTTTGTGTATTTTAATATTCTTGTCTAGTAAGATTTTCCACCATATGGGATTGGGTTAAAAGAATGTATTTCACAGCTAACCTAACATAAGATACGTAAGTATTTTCTGAAGGGCATCAGATGAGAATTATTTTGCTGAATGTAAGAAGGTAAAGCTTTTAAATTTAACTGTTTTCTGTGCCTAGGTTGGGGCAAACACAATGGATAATCCTTTGTTGAAGTACAGTGCAAAAGATTACTTCTTCAAAGCAGCCCTCTGTCACTTCATAGTGGACGAGTTGAATGCCAAGGTAAGGAGTCCCCTGTGAACAGCCCTCACATACACGTACTCTGCTGTTCTTGATGTCATTTCGTTTGGGTGTCAGTAGCAAGACTAAATTTGGTTCATTCAAAGTAATAATAATTCTGTGACATATGTCCAAGCTGTAATCTTTTAACAGCTGCCAAAGCTGTTGTCTTAAAGTTTTTGGGTAGCCACATTTCCTTTAGTAGTTTTGCTTTAAAGAAATTAGGGAGCTGGGCGTGGTGGCTCATGCCTGTAATCCCAGCACTTTGGGAGGTCAGGTGGGAGGATCGCTTGAGCCCAGGAGTTCGAGGTTGCAGTGAGCTGTGATGGTGTCACTGCACTCCAGCCTGGATGGCAGAGCAAAACTTCATCTCCAAAAAGAAGAGAGAAAGAAATTAGGGAACTAGGCTGGGCGCGGTGGCTCACGCCTGTAATCCTAGCACTCTGGGAGGCTGAGGTGGGTGGATCATTTCAGCTCAGGAGTTCGAGACCAGCCTGGGCAAGAGCAAGACACCTGTCTCTACTAAAAACAGAAAGAAATTAGCCCGACAACTAAAAATCTATATAGGAAAAAATTATCCGGGCATGGTGGTGCATGCCTGTAGTCCCAGCTACTCGTGAGGCTGAGGCAGTGGGATCGCGTGAGCCCAGGAATCTGAGGTTACTGTGAGCTAGGCTGACGCCATAGCACTGTAGCCCCGGCAACATGTCTCCAAAAAAAAAAGAAAGAAAGAAAGAAATGAGGGAACTAAGGGGGAGACAATAAAGGTAGATTAACATCCTTAGAAAGAAAAAAAAAACTACTCAGAAATGGAGTTGGAATGGGGACTGGGGAGAAGCAGAAGCTGGGAGATGAGAGGCAGAGGTGGGGTGGGCGCAGTGGCCAGTGTCAAGAGTCAGAAGAGCAGGGTTAAACCCCGAAGACAAAAAGTGTTCTTTCCTCCAACCTTGAGCAGGAATCTAAATGTGGTTTATTTGTAATCTGGATAGTGTTAAGGAAAAGCTTCTCCATTTAATGATGAACACAGACGCCTGGTCTGTGAATTTTTAGAATTAATTTTCTTTCACATTGCCTTCTCTAAGTGGCCTAACTTAGAAAAGTGGGTTTAGAAATCACTCTTAATTGAAATTGAAAATTCAGAATAAATGGGTTTCCTTTATTGATTCTGTTGTTGGATTTAACAGCCTACTTCTTAAACACTTACATAGGATGTAAATAGTTCTTCTTGAAGTTAACATGATGTTAAAAGCTTTGTTTCCTATTTCAGAAAGTCTGACATTGACGAGTGATTTTTCTTTCTCAGCTTGCTCTTGAGAAGTATGAGGAAATGTTTCCAGCATTTACTGATTCAAGAGAATGTAAATTATTGAAAGTAAGTAATATTAGAACTTTGAAGAGCCTTTTCTCTATCAGGTAACAATACCTAAGTGGAATTGGGTTTACAGTGGAGTTTTCATCCATAAAGTCTGCTGATACTTTCCTGTCTTTGCGCTGTATGAGTTCAAATGTCATTACAGTCAGGAACATGGCATTGTGTTCTGAAACAGGCAGTACAGAAATATTAGTAAAAAAAAAGCTAGATTCCTGACTTGCATCTTGACTTGTATTTGAATGTTTCCCTAGCTGTGTGAGATATTTGGCAATATCAGTTAATGTGACACTATGGCTGTTTCTGTGTTTAAAGTATCCATTCAGAAATGGGCCTTTTTCATCTTACAAAACTAATATTTTCTTATTTTTATGCTACCAGAAACTTCTAGAGGCTCATGAAGAACAGAACAGTGAAGCTTACACTGAAGCAGTAAGTTCTGCCTTTGGGATATATTACATTCTTTCAAGACTTAAGTTATAGAATTCTTTTCCTTTTCATTGTGTAAATTCTGAACATTTATTTGAATATTATTCCAGCATACCTACATTGTATTTTCCAAAGGTCATGTTTTATTATCTCCCACAAATTAGGCAGTTCCATTAGCCATGCTGAAATGCCAGTTGTACTCAGCACTGTTTCCTGACTTACACTCAAAACTAATTTAGCTTTCAGGCTAGTTCAAGAGCAAATACCACATATATACTGCTATGATTTATCATTTTAATATTTTCTTTTGAAAATAATCTGATCTAAGCTAGGCATGGTGGCACACACCTGCAGTCCCAGCTACTGGGAAGCTGAGGTGAGAGGATCTCTTGAACCCGGGAGTTCAAGGCTGCAGTGGGCTATGATCATGTCACTGCACTCCTGCCTGGGCAACAGAGCAAAAAAACAAAAACAATATGATTCATAAATAAGTATAAAGTCAAATTAGTTAAAAATACATTTTAAAATATAGAAACGAAGTAGTGAGAGTTTGCTATATTTGTGGCTTAAAATAAATGAAAGTTTTTTTCCTTTATATTGACCTTTTTTTGTTTTCCTGTCTTTTGCCATCTTACGTTTAGATTCAAGCAGATTTCTTAATAACTGCCATTCACATGTTCATCATGTCTCTGAAGTGATAGTAGAAAAGAATATTTTCCTATTTATTAATAACTTTTTTTGCCAAGTCGTTTTCATCCATTGTAAATTTATTCTTTGGTGATGCATTGAAATGTGTTAAAGGAATTCTGCCTCCACACATTCTAATTCTGTAGTTATGTTTTTCTATGCTCAATGAATATTAATTTCCCACATTCGTTTCTAATTCTAATACAGTGTCCAGTTTCCTCTGTCACATTAATGAGTTTTTGTCATACACACATTCACCAATACAATATCAAAAGCCCAGGAACTTGTCACTAGTACCATCAAAAGAGTAACAGAATAATGAAAAATTAAACAACTTTTAAGGAAGAAAGTTATAAACTGAAATGAATAATTTCTAATGAAGAAAGTTGGTGGTTTATGACTATAAATGCAGCTTAGGGAACTGCTAAGCTGCAGTTCCCTAACACAACTGCTTTGTGTTTTTGTGTTATTTTGTATTTCCATGCAATAATTCCTGTTCCTCTTTCCTTACACTAGGTGAAAGAATTTGACTCAATATCTCGCTTGGATCAGTGGCTAACCACCATGTTGCTTCGTATCAAAAAGTCCATCCAAGGGGATGGAGAAGGAGACGGAGACCTAAAATGAAATGTCTCTATCTTTGTGGCATGTAGCTAACTCCTCTTTAGTTTTGTCTTAGGGCTAAGTGATCTTTATGGGATGCCCATTTAATGGCTTAATTTTGTTGCGTATGAGCCAGATGGCCCATGTATTGTTTAAGCTCACCGTGTCTGCGTTGCAGTGGAATGGATGGAGGGGAGGCCTCTGTTCACCTGTGGTTGTGATGGGCTGTTTTGTGCTTATCGGAAACCCCAGTGTTTTCTGAGAATTACTTCAGAATCTCATTCCTATTACTTTGATATTTGCAGAGCCCATGTTTAATGTTGCCACATTTTTATGTTCTTTTCCTTGGACTGGAGTACCCAACCCAGTTCTAAAAGATGCTTTGCATTTCCTCTATACGTCGGCATCTGGATGTATTCTTTAAATGCGTGTGTTTACTTTTAGGACAATTATTAGGAAAGAGTTTATAACTGCATTAGAAATCATTTATATTTTTGTTTTCCTGTGATTATTTTGATGGTATTAGTGGCAAGTTTCTTTGCTTTTCATATTGTTCTGTATGCCAACATGTATGTGTATGACAAAAATTTATAGCAGCCAGGATCTGCTTCTTAGCACTTGTGTGTGGATGAATGTCAAGGTGGATTCAATTGACTTACCCTTACACCCACACTCACACATGCACACACACAAATCATAACATCTATCAGAAATGGAATTTTCCCTTTTCCTGGAGATAGTTTCCACTTTTAGTGGGAGTGAAAAGCCCTTTCTTTGTATTTGCGTATGAGTGTTTTAATTGGCACATCCTGCTCTTTATTTTCATGTTCATGCACTTTCCCACATTGAGCTGGTTTCTTCTGTGCCATGGTCATATAAATTTTGATCAGGGCTGGATAGATTAAGTCAAGTTTGAGAATGTATGTAATTAATTTATTCATTTATTGAACTTGATGGGTTAGTGGGGTAAGTATGGTACAGGAGTTTACTTTTTGACCAAGTGGGCAAGAACCCTAACTGCTTCTTAGGGGACTTGATCTTCCTCTTAGCTTGTGTGTTTGAACTTTGTCCTGTTTATTTCTGTTTACATAAGTATGTATGCTCTCTTGATTTGTGAATTTGATCCTACCTATTAATTTATATGCTGATATTGTACTTTAGACGTGATCTTATTTCCTGAGTTTCCTCTGTGCATATTTTATAGTTAAATGATTTGTTTTTGACATGCATTTATTAAAAGCAGGATGCAGTGGCATGCACCTGTAATCGCAGCTACTCAGGAGGCTGAGGTGGGAGGACCATTTGAGCCCAGGAGTTTGAGGCTTAAGCTGGGCAACACAGGGAGATCCCATCTCAAAAAAAAAAAAAAAAAAAGATACAAATGATATGCTTTTGTTGCCAGACATAACTGTCATTCTTTCTAATTGTGATGCTGTCATTAATGATAGATAATGAAATTTCCCATGTCATGTCAGGTAGTAAGTAATATTGGAATGATGTTTTCATTTTTGGATGGCCCTCAACTGGGATTAGTACGATTTTGTTGGGTGGAAGTAGATTGGGTGTGCCCAGGCCAAGGGCCGAGTGAGGGGGATTTGAGGAATGGTGAGTAGGTCAGTCTAGGATGAAAGAGAAAGTAGCAGGAGATGAAGTTGAAAGGGCCGGCTAAGGCCAGATTGTAGCAGTTCCACACCAGGTGGCCGTGAAGACTCATGGCCATAATTACGATGGTGGTTTTTGCGAGGTGGGCTGGTAAAGCAGAAAGCTCCATGATGTCCGTGTCCACTGGGATGGAAGGAATGGGTCAGAAGATGAGGACATTCTGGCCATGGGCCCTAGAATCTGATGAGAATTCCTTCCTTCCTTGCAAGGTCTGAGATTCTTAAATGAAAGCTGACTGTCACTGAAGAACAGATCTGGAATGGTGCCCAGTCGGTGCTTCTTCACTCCCTCTTAGACTCTCTTATGAAAAAATGATCAGAGAAAAAAGTGATTTCTTGTTGCTCTACCTAATATATTCTACAACCAGCCAAATACACTTTTGTGAAAATGGGGCATGGGGAGTGGTTCTGCAGCTTGCGTCTTCTGGTTTTAAGACTGTTCCATTAGGAGAGCATTTGCACAGGCCAGCCAGTGTGCTTGTTGCATCACTAATTTAAAAAGTTTGTTTCTACTTGTTAAAAGACTCTTCTAGTCTGACCTCTTAAAGTATAAACCAAATCATTTCTTTTAGGGCAATTAATTCTGTTTATCTTTCATCATAATCCTCTAATAGACACTTGTCTCAGGAAGAGGTATGGTTTTTTAACACAGTGTTCATAACATTTTGTTACATCAGAGAGTTGCTTCTTTGTATTCCAGTAAACACTGGGACTGGGGCGGGGTTAAGAATTAATTTTTATCTATAATATTTCATATGAAAAGAATAAAAGTAATTGTAATGATTAGAATAGACCTGCCATAAAAGGAGAATGAGAGAAATGCCCAGACGACAGTATACAAACTTAATTCCTTTCAGTGTCCCATGGACGTAGGACAGCGCCATGTTTCCAGATACCTGTGAGTCAGGTCTTCAAGATTTGTAGATACTATTTATGAACAAAATATAATGATTATTTATGGTGCAGCTCTTGTACTTTAGCAAGTCTGGGATTGGTTCATTGTCAAAGTCAGTTGAAATTTCTTACAGGAAAGCTTTGCTTTTTGTGGCAACATTTTTATAGCTTGTGTAAGTTCCTTGTTTTTATTTAATAATTTGAAAACAGTATTTTTGCACAGTTGTGACCGTGTGTGGTGGTATCACTGTAACCAAAGTATATGCACCAGCCCTTGTACATTTATTGTTTCCTCTGATTTTGTGCATTTAAAATGTCCAAATACAAACCTTTGTGACTTTCTCTGGAGGATTTGGCAGCACAGCATGCCCCTGTGACCTGCCCACTGCCGTGTGAGAGCTGTGACCAGTAGCAGGTTTCCTGCCCTGTGGAGTCCCCAGTTGCTCTCCAGCAAGGGATTACATTGTGACAACTAACCATGTAACAATAATCTACCTTAGCAGAAAGAGTATGTTTGTTTTATTTGAACCTGTACAGTAAATAAAATGGAAATTATAAGTAATATTTTGCCTAGTCTTGCTAAATTTACACAGATCAAACAAAAGTAATCTTCCCTTTCTTGAAGTTGTTCCCATTAAGTTTAAGGCATTGCACACTAATATTCTGTAGGCTATTTGAACCTCAGTCACTTGATGGAAGTTCAGGGCACTTCAATGGCTTTGTAGACGGCGGGGTTAGCAGGAGACCCTGGATGCATGTGTTGATCCAGTCCTCTGAAGTGCATAACTCTGCAGAGTTCGCATTCTCATCACTTCCTTGAATTCTTCAGGCTCCACACTTACTTGCAAAGTTGAGGAAGTAGTGCTGTTGCTGGAAGACTGTTGCGTGACGGGGAGGCTAGGAACCCTGAAGCCTGCCACTCCCTTCCCCCAAGAAAGTGCCACCCAACTATCTGGGCAGTGTGGGCCACCATTTTAATTTTGCAGGTATCTGTCCAGGGGCAGCAGGTGCTGCTGGGGAAGGGTCAAGTGCAGTGACCACTGGGGCCTGAAGTCCTGGGGAGGACCCCGTGGGGTAGTATGGGTGGCTGGCCCCATCATCCTGTCAGAGCATTGATTTCAGGTCCTAAAGCATTCACGACTCTCCAAGTAATTCAAAGCCAATTTTCAATGTTAGTTTTTTGATATCCTCTCATTATCAGTATACCCGACAGTACAGATGTACTATATAGCATCTTATTTAAAGTGTTGAAATTATTTCCACACGTTATTCAGCACTGACCTCTTAGGGAGAAAATCTCCCTAGCTATTAAAAGGACACACCTTCCAGAGGAGGTCTGCATACTTGTGTTTCAAAAAAGGAATACAAGAGTTTTCATACAATGAAATATTTAAATTTAAAAATGCTGAGGGCTGGGCATGGTGGCTCACACTTGCGATCCTAACACTCTGGGAAGCTGAGGTGGTGGATTGTTTGAGCTCCCGAGTTCGAATCCAGCCTGAGCAAGAGTGAGACCCCCATCTGTACTAAAAAAATAGAAATTAGCTGGACAACTAAATATATATATATACACATATATATATATATATACATACATAAAAAATTAGCCGGGCATGGTGGCGCATGCCTGTAGTCCCAGCTACTCGGGAGACTGAGGCAGTAGGATTGCTTGGCACAGGAGTCTGAGGTTGCTGTGAGCTAGGCTGATGCCACGGCACTCTAGCCCAGGCAACAGAGTAAGACTCTGTCTCAAAAAAAATAAAAAATAAAAATGTTGAGAATAGACACTTTTATTACAAAGGGAAAAAATTTCTCATCTAGGCATTGCTAAAAAGTTAAAAAGAACATCATGACTTTTCAGTTATATTTCTGCAATTCTTCACAAAGTAGGAACAGCAAATATAAGGGTTTGGAAAAGGTACTGGTGGGTGTAGGGTGAGATTAAGGTAAGAGAAGATATTTTCTCTTCCCCCATTTTGGATAGCAATGATTGCCAAATTTGGGGTCATTTTCACCAACTTTAGTTTTAAAATCCCTTTTCTCTAATGCTAGGGGGGAATGCAATGTGACAAATCACTTTTTATACACATCCACAGACGTTCCTCCAAGAATCTAACCACTCTGCTTCAAAATACTGTTAACTAAACCCATGGAGAATTGCAGGGCTGCCTGGCTCCACGACTCAGAAAGCTGGGAGACCACAAGCAGCCCAGCCTGGACGCTCCTAGCACTGCCGGGCTGGTGCTCAGTGTGCACTGTCGCCACAGGCGTGGACCAGCTGATAACCAGCCATGGTAGTGCTGCAGCAGAGCCCGCCGTAAGGCCTGCAAATTTTTAAAAATGGTAATCACTCTGGGAGGCCGAGGCGGGTGGATCGCTCAAGGTCAGGAGTTTGAAACCAGCCTGAGCAAGAGTGAGACCCCCGTCTCCACTAAAAATAGAAAGAAATTAATTGGACAGCTAAAAATATATAGAAAAAATTAGCCAGGCATGGTGGCACATGCCTGTAGTCCCAGCTACTTGGGAGGCTGAGGCAGAAGGATTGCTTGAGCCCAGGAGGTTGAGGTTGCTGTGAGCTAGGCTGATGCCACGGCACTAACTCTAGCCAGGGCAACAGAG
>CAUYRT010017029.1:0-73273 GCA_963574885.1 Lepilemur ruficaudatus
GATTTTTGAATGTAACAAGATAGGTCAACTTGAGTGGTAATATATTTTGGGAGATCAGCTCACTATAAATTGTGACTGTAAACATTATACTGTAAATGCTTTGTAGTTTTCCCCCAATAAAAAAGAAAAAAAAAAAAAAAAGGAGTGATCGAGCATTAACCTGCCAGCATTGTCCTGCCGGCCTGGGGATTGCAGGGCATATGGAAACCTCTTCTCCCGTCCTGGGATCTCCCTTAGTTGCTGTAGGAAAGGGAGTAGCAGGAAATGGAATCTGCCCTGGTCACAGGATTTTTTTTAAAGAAACAAAGCATGATCTGATGAAGAGCAGGTTAATCCTGCTATTTCATTTCCCTTTCAGAAAGGGTGGGGACAGGATTGTGATATGAAGTATTTGGTTTCACATCTGTTCTAGGAATTATCCTCGGCATAAATCCATTTTTCTTTTAAGCATCCTAAAGCATCCCAGGGAACTCCTCCTACCCACCCTCCTGGCCTCTGCAATTTATTTCATGGCCACAGAGCAGCTGACAGACTCCCGGAGAGATCATCTTGTCATTGCTACAGAAGGAGGGAATCTCTGAGTCTTGGAAGTCAGAATTTCTGTGGATCAGTGGTATCAATTTTGTGTGGTACTCTCCATGAACCGTTTAGAATAGAGTAAGTAGCATACCAGCAGTGTCGTATGGTGAAAGGAGAACCCAATTTAAAATCAGAAAAACTGGTTCTCGTCTCAGCCTTGCTACTATTTGTGTGAACTTGGGCAAGTCATCAAACCTCTTTGGGCTTAGGGTCTTCATTTGTGACAGATTCAATGTTTTCCAAAATGTGTTCACAAAATACAAGTCATCACTGTCAAGTAAGTTTGAGAAATGCTCTTTACCCTATGCCACTTGTTAAAGAGTCACGATATGCTAGCATATTAAAGTCTCTGGAGGGCCTTTTAATAAAGAAACTTGTTTTTAACCCAGCATTTCTCAAATTTATCTGACCTGGAACCATTTTTCCTATAACACTTATTAATATCTGGGATACTTTGAGAAAGGAGGTTCGTGTCCAAAATGCTGAAAATCTGTATAAACTGTCACATGCCATAGTTACCAAATTCAGTTTAAAGTAGCTTTTCAACTTTGAAATCTCATTCTTGGGAAAAAAATAATTTCATGTGTGGCAAGGTGACTTCTGGTTATAAAAATTGAACTTAAGTGCCAAAGCAATTATGCAGACCAACACAGACTTGTGACTGGAATTCTGAAGAAGTTTTCTGACACTTCTGTTTTCTACCACCACCTTTCAGATGTTTAGTGTTCTTATGTGGCCTTTTGGTATGTTGGTCTATTAATTAGTCTATGAATAATTATGCTCAGCACAATATTAGGTGCGTGTGTGGAATAACAAAATAAATAAATCCAAAGATCCTTAATCTATAATTCAGGGAATAAACATACACAAAGAAAAATAGAATTTCAAATTTTAAAGTAAGGCAAACAAATGATTACACATTCTTATGTTGACAAATGTTAACACAAGTTGAGTATCCCTAATCCAAAAATCTGAAATCTGAAATGCTCCAAAATCCAAAACTTTCTGAGTGCTGACACGATGCTCAAAGGAAATGCTCATTGGAGCATTTCGGATTTTCAGATTAGGGATGTGTAAGTATAATGGAAATATTCCAAAATCCAAAAAATGAAAGCCTCAAAATCCATAATACTTCTGGTCCAAAGCATTTCTAGTAAGGGATACTCTATATATAATAATAATTAAATATTTACTGAGAAGATGCAGAGAATAAGGAATTCAGGAACAATTAGATAAGAGATCAAATAGGAGCCACATGAGGGGAGGAAAATGCAAAAATAGAATGAGGCAAAGAAGGTACTTTTATAGTACCATAAGAAAGAAGCATTTTCACCTGGTATAAATACTGAAGCTAAATTAACTTCTCAGATCAGCCCTAGCCATACAATTTAAAAGTATAGCTAATGATAAATCTTTTGAGAAATCAGTAAGGGCAGTTTATTTAATCAGTTTAGAGAAATATCCATATATTTAAAGTGTTGGTCTTTAACAACATTGAGTTTTTGGTAATGTTGGCTTTCCCCTTCCCACCTCTCTGGCTGCTTCTTCTTAGTCTCTCTTATAAAGCTCCTCGTCCTTTGCTTACTTGTTAATTTTCATGTTCTTCTCTAGGATCCTGTCCTTGGTCTGCTCTCATAGTTTCAGCTGACCTCCATATAGGACAATTCCAAACCCATACTCTAGGCAGGGCTGTTACATGTGGCTTCACAGGTTGGTTGTGCCCTGCACAATTCTGGGGACACCATACACACATAAAAAACGGGCATATCTGCACTTGCCCAGCCCACACTTCTTTCTGGATCCATGTACCCCAGCCACCTCTGGACATCTCTCCTGAGCATCTCACAGACCTCGTAAGCACAACACATCCAGAACTGACCTCTTCATCCTCTCAGACACACTCCTGCTGTGGGCCCTTCCTACTCATCTTCATCAGATCTTAACACTGTCCAGAGACATTTGGTGACTATTAACCATAATATCAATAGAAATTTATATTTTATCCCACATTCACTTATTACCTGGAACTATGAAAAGCACTGGTGATACAGTGGTGAATGACAGAATTCCCAATCCTTTTGGGAGTTTATATTCTAGTGGTAGAGGCCAACAAATAAAATATTTCATCAAATTCTATTACAGTGGAAGGTAAAGGGCGCTGTAGGAGTTGGTGGTAAGAGGTGGGATTTCTAGGAAGAGGAAACATCTTGCGCACTGGCACGGAAGTTTGAGGTAGCATGGCGAGTAGTTCAGAATGACTAGAATTTAAAGGTATGTGTTGGGGGAGTGGTAGAAAATGTAGCTAGGGAAGAAAGCAGGCTGTGAAGAGCTTTGGCAACCCAGTTAAGGAGTTTTCACTTTAAAGGGAGCTTTTGAAGACTTTTTCGTGGGGAAGTATCATAATCATAATTGTTTTTAAAAGATCCCTTTAATAGCAAAGTGAAGGATAAAGGGTGGGATACAACTGAAGAGATCAGTATGGAAAACAAGGTGGAAATTCAAACAAAAAGTGATATGTGTCTGAATTAAGGCAGTGGACATGAATGTGATTGGACTTAACATCTGAGAGGTATTTAAAGGGAAAAGTATAATAATCGATAACCAATTGGATATGTGGGGTGAGAGGAGGGGCTGGTCTGCTGTCTTCCCTACCTATATTTTCTACCACTCCCCCACACATACCTTTAAATTCCAGTCATTCTGAACTACTTGCCATGCTATCTCAAACTTCCGTGCCAGTGCACAAGATGTTCCCCCTTCCTAGAAATCCCACCTCTTACCACCAACTCCTATAGCACCCTTGCTTTCCACTGTAATAGAATTTGCTGAAATATTTTATTTGTTGGCCTCTACCACTAGAATATAAACTCCCAAAAGGATTGGGAATTATGTCATTCACCACTGTATCACCAGTGCTTTTCATAGTAGGGCAACAAGTGAATGGGGAATAAAATATAAATTTCTATTGATATAGTTACCAGTCGCCAAATGTCTCTGGACAGTGTTAAGATCAACTGTGCAGTGTTCCTATCCTATAAATTGTGGGTATTTTCATAACTATTTCTATGCTTCTTTCTGTCCCTTCTAAAGGGAAACAGAAAACTCCATGCATTTTTGTAATCAACTTTTCCCTGATGTTCAGAAGCTATGCTGCTTCACTCATCCAGAACTTTATGGAAAAAAAAAAAAAATAGGCACGTAGTGGAGTTACCTGTCTTTAATAAGGTAAAGGTATTAGCTCCACTACTCATTGATGTTGAAAAGAGAAGGAGATTTAAATAGAAATCTAGAATTGGCTCAGTGGCAAACAAGTTGTCTGTGCCCATACTTATTTATAAATTGACCATTTTCAGAATGTAGTTGTTTCTTATATCTACTTCTTATTCATCCCAACACAGCCCCCAAAGAAAAAATTGTAAAATAAAATGTTAATGGAACATTTTATTATTTTTTAAAAATGGTTTTACCCATAACTTCAGGGAAGAAAGTTGCAAACAACAAATATGTATGATGAAACAGTACAGTAGAAAAAAATCCTTGACTTGGTTTCTATCTCATACCTGTCACTTAGTAGCTGTACAATCCTAAACAATTTAGCTTACCTCTCTAGATTCAATTTTGTCATCATAAATGGAAATATGTTCATTTAGAAATACTTTTGTTACACCTGCTATGTGTCAGGTGCTTTGCTATGCACCTGAAGCACAATATTTTAATAGTTGCTATGTCTTCATGGGGTTGCTATGAAAAGTAGATGAAATATTACGTGTGAAAATGTTATTTTTTATTTTTTTTTACTATCAAGTGACACCTAAAACAATCTCAGTCTTCAGTCATCAAAGACTCAGTTACTGTTGGCAGAAAAGTAGTGATTCATCTGTAGCAAGGTTTGAAATAAAGAAATATTTGGCCTTAACCTCAATTAACAGAAAAGTTCAAGTAGCCCCAATATTCTGTGCTTAAGCTTTCCAGTTAATACCATTTTTTCTTTGTTGATAGGCGAGTTTATTGGTTGTATTAGTTATCTACTACTATTAGTTATCTGCATAACGAATCTTACCACAAAACTTATAGCTTCAAACAGTAAACATTTATTATCTCACAGTTCCCATGGGTCAGGCTTCCTACATCAGCAGGGTACCTCTGGCTCAGTCTCTCATGAGGTTGCACTGGAGCTGTCAGCTGGGAGCTGTGGTCTCATCAGAAGGATGAACTGGCGGGATCTGCTTCCAAGCTCACTCACATGGTCGTTGCAAGCCTCTTCCACTTGGGCCTCTTTCCACGTTGGTTTCTCCAAAGGCTACTGTTAGCAGACCGAATTATGTCTCCCGAAATTCATACATTGAAGCCTAACTCCCAATATCTCAGAATGTGACTGTATTTGTAGTTATAGCACCATTAAAGGGATTATTTGATTAAAATGAAACCAATAGGCTGGGCTCTAATCCATTCTGACTTCTTGTAAGAACAAGAAACTTAGACACAAAGAGACACCAGCTATGTACACACACACAGAGAAAAGACTAAGTGAGGACAGGAAGAAGGTGGCCATCTGCAAGCCAAGGAGAGAGGCCTAAGAAGAAACCAAACCTGTCAATACCTTGATCTTAAAGTGCTAGCCTCCAGAACTGTGAGAAAATGAATTTATGTTATTTAATTCACTTAGTATGTGGCATTTTATTATGGCAGCCCTAGCAAACTAGTACAACTGCCTCAAGACATGGCAGCTGGCCTCCCCTGAGCAAACAATCCATGAGAGACTAAGAAAGCACCCAAGGCAGAATCCACGGTCTTTTTATAACTTAATCTTAGAAGTAACATTTCATAACTTTTGCTGTATTCTTTGTTAGAAGTGAGTCATTAAGTCCAGTCCACACTCAAGGGAAGGAGATTACATAATAATCTGGCATGGATACCAGGAGGTAAGAATCACTGGACACCGTCTTAAAGGATTCCTACCACACTAGTTTCGGGTGGTTTTTTAAACAAATTAAAAATACAGGCATAAAGAGATGGACACATTGGCAATTTTTATACAACACAGTAGATTCAACCTACACCAAATACTGACTTAATCTATAGGCCATACCATCATTTTGTGAAAGTAAGATTGTTACAATTTGTAAGATAAAAAATTTTGACATATAGGACAAGGTTTTCTGGGGGTAAAGAAGAGCATTTCATGAACTAGATTGAAGAGAAACGGTATAATGAATCCTTAAGTCCAAGTCTAATAGAGTGCTTCTCAGCCAGGGTTGCATACCAGGAGGGGGTGAGGGGGAAGAAAGGAGGGGACATATCATAAGTTAAAAAGCACAAACTACAATATAATTTTATGTATGGAAAGTGAAAAGAAATTTATAGCTTTCATAAAATAAACTGCAGAATGTAAAACTGAGCAAAATCTTGGCTGATGGAGCATAGGCCATAAAAGGTTGAGAAACTGCTTTAATCATTCTTCTCATTATTAATGGACAAAAAGGGGAGTGAAGGAGAGTAGGTTAGAAATGGACATGCAACACACCGTAATACCCAAAGAGATGATGCGGCCTAGAAAATCCAGTGAAGAGTAATAAAAACGTGCAAAGCACAATCAGCTAAGAAAGAAACAAAAATAAATTTAAAAAATCTTTTAAAAGAGTAATAAAAATGGTCTTGGGCTGTATGGATTAGTTTGGAAGATAATTATAAAATAGCAGACATATTCAGGAGCCTTTAAGAGCTGGTAGGAAGAACTTTACAAGAGAAGGATTGGTGATTGTGGAACCCAAGCTTTAGTTCAAAGGATCTAGAGGGCATGTGCTTTGTGCTGGTAGTGAGCTGACATCTGATTCCTCAGTAAGTACACTGAGTTCCCAATAGCTTTGGCTTCTAAAATTAGTAGCATTGTCAGCTTGATTGTCTCATGTTTGTCTAACCATCAGTCTATGTGGCAAAGCTGTCATTATTCTCAAGCAAGGTCAAACTACTTTTTACCAATGGCTCTCTTTTTGGTTTCTTACATGATACTTACGTTGAGGGGAAATTCTCCCTTTGCCTTTCAGAGAACTCTCAGGAGCTTTCACTCGTAATAACATCTCCAAATACTAAGTTCTAATAATTTAGCTCCTGCTTCATTGGAACTCTCTCCTGGGTGGGCCTTTGTTGTAAGAGAGGAAGAAGCTGTTTCCTGTTATCTCCAGGTTGCACGATAACAAGATGACAGACTGATGCTAGGGTCCATTTCAGTTTTCCCTGCAAAAAGCTGTGAAGCTGGAGAGTGAGACACTGGGAAGATCTCATGAGACCCACAGTAAAAAGATGTGTTGGGATTTGAATATGTCTGTGGATTACTTCAAGAGGTCTCTTGAAAGTAGATGTTTATGTTGATATGGAACAATTTCTGAGTTATGTTAAGTAAACTATGCAAAAAGAACCCCACTCACAAACACACACACACACACACACACACACACACACACACACACACACACACGCAAACCAGTTACAGGCAGCTGCTTTCCTCTGAGATGGAGACCCAAGCATCTAGGGTAAAAGAGACACTTTTAACTCTATACTCCGTAATGTTTATTTAAAAAAAAAAAATTCATGCATGGATTACTTTTAAACAACACAAATAAAAACTTTTTTAAAGAGAAAGCCCTTGAAGAAATGAAATTTTTACTATTAATATATCTAGCCTTTAAACTCATGCTCTATTCTCTTAAATGGTAATTTGAGTTTTCCAGTTCTCTCTCCCTTTTGTCACTGTAGTTGAAAAATCATGACAGTAACAGCAGCTATTTATTGAACACCTGCTATATCCCAGGTACTGTAGTTTTTACGTAAATTTTTTTCTCTTAATCATCACAACAATCATATGAGAATTGCTTTTTTCATCTGAGACTTATATATTCCTTTCTAGAGTTTTCTTTAGAAAATGGAAAGTTCCAAGATGAATTCTCTACCAAATACCTTACTATTAACTTTCTTCCAACAAAGCTTAGAATGGCCCTTTTCCTGAGGGGTGCTTTGGGTTAGTTCTGCCTTTGGGTTTTTTTTCCCTCTGTCTCTGGGCTTATTTTACTATTTTCTTCATTTTCAGAACTTAAACTTTCATCCTCATTCTAATGATTCTGACATCTGGGTCCCCATTGGTGGTATCCAGAATACATTTGGTTGCAAGTAACTGAACCCAACTCCAATACCTAAGAAAAGGGCAGATTTACTGACTCTCATTACTAGAGAGGATAAAGATGGACCTGAGAACCAAGTGTGGGTGGTCAGCTCTTTCTAGCTCTCCATCCCTCTCTGCCTTATGCTCTTCCTCTCCATCTTTCTTCCTCCCTTTTTATTTCTTATCAACAGCTTCATTGACCTCCATATTTCTTGGTTTATATACCTGCTTTCATGTGGCAAGGTCAGATGGAGGCCATGTGGTTTGAGTAACTCCATCTTATTCTTCTCAACTTAGTGACCACACAGTGAAGAGAGCTTCTCTTTTTCTCCTTCAGTATATATATAAATCCCAAGGAAGGGCTGGGATTGGCTTGGCTTGAATGACAAGACCACCTCTCAAAGCAATTGCTGTGACTAAGGGGATTCAGACTTTGGCCAGGTCTGGATCACTGGCTAACTTTTTGAGCAAGGGGGCATGGGATTAACATTTGTAATCTGGCCATAATAACTTGGTTGGAGTAGAGGAAGTGGGGAGCAATTTCCCAAGGAACTGAAAGGGGCTAAAACCATAAGCAGGTGTGAAGGGTCACAAGGCAGACAAAAACAACAAATTTCCTCTAGTTTCCACCCTTCGCTTCTTAGTGTCTACGCAAATGTGTGGTTAAATAAGACGGTGTATGGAGTAAGCACTTCATATAATGCCTGGAGCAGAGTAAGTGATGGGTCAATATCTACAATTATTGAATATCTTTTTTTAATTGTTGTAAGATATACACAACACAACATGTGCTGTTCTAACCATGTTTATGTGCACAGTTGACTGGCATTGAGTATGTTCACACTGTTGTGCAACCGTCTCCACTGTCCGTCTCCACAGTGTTTTTCACCTTGCAAAAACTGCAACTCTGTATCCATTAATCAATGACTCCCCATCCCCTTTTCCTCCAGCCCCTGGCAACCACCATTCTACTTTCTGTCTCTATGAATTTGACTGCTCCAGGTACCTCATATCAGTTGAATTCCATAGTATTTTTCGTTTTGTGACTGGCATATTTCACTTAGCATAATGTTCTCAAGATTCCTCTGTGTTGTAACATGCATCAGAATTTCCTTTTTTGAAGATTGAATCATGTGCCAATATATGTACATTTTGTTTATTCACCCATCGATGGACACTGGAGTTACTTTCACCTTTTGGTTATTGGGAATAATGCTGCTCTGAACATGGGTGTACAAATAGCTGTTCAGGACCCTGCTTTCATTTCTTTGGGGCATATACACAGAAAGGGAATTGCTGGATCATGTGACAATTTTCTTTTTAATTTTTTAAGGAATTGTCATACTGTTTCCCATAGTGGCTGTACCATATTACACTCCCACTACCAGTCCACAAGGGTTTCTGTTTCTCCACGTCCTCACTAACACTTGTTATTTTGTGTTTTTTGATCATAGACATCCTAATGGATATGAGGTGATTTTAAGTGCTTTTAAATTAAACCTTGGTAACAGCAATGATACTAGCGCCATTTACAGAATTAGCATTGCGGATGAATGGGACAGACAATACTGTTAGCATATTCAAAGTCAGGTTTGGATGATGGCTGAACATTAAACTTAGAACGGTCTTCTCAAAAGCCAGGGAGAAGCCAGCACCAGATGTAGAGTTTAGCAATCATTCCTATAGAGATACCTGTTGAAACCGTGAGTCGATCAATTCTCCAAGGGGAAAAAAAGAGTATAAGAACGGGTGGCAAAGTTCAAGGGATTGAGGAAAAGGAGCCAGTGGAGGAGACCAAGAAGGCAGCCATGAGAGATAACAATATTTCAGAATCTCAGAGACCCAGGGTGGGCATGATTGATGAGCTCAGATGCCAAGACAGACGATTTCTTGATTGTGATTAAAAGTTTGTTAAATTGAATCATTTTCATATGAATAATACTCTGTAGAGCCCTTTATAATTTTCAGAATGCTTTCATATGGATTATCTTATTTGGCCTTACATCAATCCAGTGAGGTACATAAGGTGTTATTCCCATATTACAGAGGAAGAAACTGAAGCACGGGGAGATTGCAGTTTTCCTAAGGTTACTGCTGCTACGTCTTAATTTCCCAAGATGATCAGTTTTGGGAAGCTGAAGGCAGAGTAGCTCAGAGTTGCCCACAAAGAGTAGGCATGAGTTGTTCCCTTCTAATGCCCCAGAAGCTTGTCATCCCTAGCAGATGGGATTTCATTCGATACCTCCTAGAAACTGTATAGTGGCCCCTGTCAGCTTCCTGTGAACTAGTAAGGAGTTTGATTGTCTACTCTCTAGGGCAGTGATTGTTAAACTGTAGGTCATGACCTAGTAGGGGGTCATCTGATCAATTTGGTGGGTCACAGCCAGGCTCTTGAGAGCTGGTGGAATGTGTCCCTTCCCAGCTTTGTCTTCAGTAACTTCATGCTGGTTATTTGAACTCGACTGCGGTCAATATCAGCCAACAACACAAAGTTGGGGCTTTCATTTGTTTTACCAGGAGAGCCAGTTAAACATGTAGTAGCACACCACTGGTCACAGTCACCATCGGTCCCTCACCCCAGTGGAGCAGAATGGAATAGAAAGAAAATTGCCAGGGTCCATTTATAATAAAAGTATTTTTGGACTTTTAAAGTCATAAAGATATTAACATATGTGTGTTCAGTGATGATATAAGAGGTATTTTTTGCTATGTGTTGCCGTAAAAAAAAGGGTTGAAAGTCACTGGTCGGAGCCCCTTCATTTACTTCTTACATCCTCAGATAATTGAAAGTCTGCTGTTGTCGCGATGTCCAGGCAAAGAACTGGTATCCAGCACCCTCTTCGGCTCATTAATTCTGCATCTACTATAGGAGGAATGAGACTGAATTTTTATCAGACTAGAAGTTATTATTCTAGAACAGACAAAACGTCTCCCCACGTCAGTCTGTTCTTTTGAACTCAAAGCTATATAAAAACCCATTCTTAAGCCCACCAACGATTTTCTACAGTGAGCAGAAAGCAATACTCATTATTATTAAATCTCAAAGGTTAGAAGGCTCACAAATAGCAGAAGTGAGAATAGAGTTCATAGCATTGTTTTATTCCACCACTCGTCATTACCAGAGCTCTTTATAAAGAAATTAAATAGTTTTAAGAGAGTAATTTTTAATAAAACAAGTCACTTTCCTTTTAATGATGTAGTCATTTCTTTTATAAAATGAGGTTTTATATACATATATAAATGTATCAGATATACTTAAGTAGATTATGCTTCAAAACTAGCATGCTTGGTAGATCATAGAATTAGATCCTAAGAACTTTGTCAGCCTTGCAATTTTTAAATTTTCTTAAAAGGGTAGTTATTAAGTATCTTTATGCCAAAAAATGTTCTGTCAAAAAAGACATGTTAGTTGGTCTTCCCTTAGGATACTCACAATCTAAATGCAGTTACAAAAAGAAACACTTTTTACTGTATGACATTGAAAAGTCATTCAGAGATTCATCTCTCTCCAGTGATCCCCAACATTTTTTACACCAGAGACTGGTTTCATGGAAGACAATTTTTCCATGGACGGCTGGGAAAGAGGAAGGTTTTGGGGTGATTCAAGTGCATTACATGTACTGTGCAGCCAAACCTCTCTGCTAATGATAATCTGTATTTGCAGCTGCTCCCCAGCGCTAGCATCACCGCCTCAGCTCCACCTAAGATCATCAGGCATTAGATCCTCACAAGAAGAAGGCAACTAGATCCCTGGCATGCACAGTTTACAGTAGGGTTTGTGCTCCTATGAAAATCTGATGCTGCTGCTGATCTGACAGGAGGTGGAGCTCAGGCAGTGATGCCACCGATGGGGAGCAGCAGTAAATGCAGGTGAAGCTTCGTTTGCTCACCTGCCACTCACCTCCCGTTTTGTGGCCCGGTTCCTAACAGGCCATGTACCAGTACCGGTCCACAGCTGGGGTTGGGGACCACAGCTCTATACCATGATGTAATTTTATCATATCCATCTGACTGATTTGTTGTAATATGAAAATGAATGAGGATAAAAGGAACATGATTTTTTGCAGGTTTGTAATAGTTAAATGTATTTTCAGAAATGAGTTATGTGTATTTTTCTCAGAAGAAGCCTTAGTCTTATGTGGATTACTTTAGTTCTTTATAGTAGAATTCCTTAAAATAGCATTTTATTAAAATTATTCACTCATTTGTATAAGTAGAATGTAAATCTTCTCCCATAGGTGGACACTTGAGCTCCTGTTGGTCTTAACATCTGAATTGAAACAGGTTCCTGCATTGTTCATTAGAAATTAAAAAGGATTTCTGGGAGGGCACGAGGGCCTGGTGGTGCTGCTGTGGTCACAGCTCCCTGTCTCTTGTGGCTGTATTACGGTTACGCAGAAGCTGCCTGTGCTCTGCACAATCCCCTTGCAGCTGTGCCCGGCGCCTTTGTGTCACCCAGGCAGGGTTTCATGAAACAGATCTGATGCTCTTTTGCCTGTGTTGTTCATTCCTACATACTGGAGCTATGCCCTAGAAGGTGAGGGGGCAGCAGGTTGGCCCACACTCCCCAGCTGTCCCTTTCTACTGCTGTCACTCAGGATATAAATAAATTGATTCATTCACTTCCTTATCAAACCAGAATGTTGCCAGAAGAAACTACCAGGGCCACCCTGGTGAGTTTTAAAGGCCTTAGGGACATATCTAAAAGGCAGAAGTCTTTGCATTTAGGCAATTTTAAAAATTAAGTTTTTTAGTTTCTCTCTCCTATTCACTTTAGACCTTGGGGAGAGAAAAATAACTTTGGTTATATGTACATATCATTTGAGGTCTGGGCCTTCTTTCCTGGCAGCGCAGTCATGATGAATTCTCTTTTCTGAACTGGAAAAGCCTTGAATGAGATGACCTCATTGAAAATTCGCATCCCTTACCTCCAAACAGCTGATGGATGATAGGAGCACTGGCCTAGAAGTGTGGACTGCCACTTATCATAGCAGGCCCTTTGCTTGCAGAAGCGTAGTTTGTATTGTTAGTTGGAAGTCTTTTGCTCCCCATAGGGTAACGCAGCTATTGATCATTTCCCACATCAATCAATCAACTATTTACCGGGCAGCTCCCATGTAAATGTTTACATGGCAAAATGCTTGGTGCTCTGGATCAGGTGAGAAATTGTAAGATGTGGTCTCTGTGCTTAAAAGACTATAGAAGGGGAAATAAGCAATATATACAAGACAGAGTCCCTCCCCATGTCCCCCTAAACAGCAAAGGAAATAATGATTTAGATAGTTTAGCAGAGTCTATCTACCGTTCCTCTCAGGAAACTTAGGCTTCCAAGTGAGCATGAAAGGGGAAGCTGCTCTTGCTTCAGTAGTTCCCTATTCCTGAGTGATTCTCATAGTGTAGTTCACCTGGGCAAATGTTGATCACAGTGCGTAAAAATACTTTCGTTCTCTGTGGCCCTAAACACAAGCCAGTCACTTTAGTCAGGTGCTAACGGAAGAATAGCAGGCTGAAAGGGAAACTGGGTTTGTTGGACTCCCTGATGGTTGCCAAACTGGCATAATGTATTTTATAGGCACTTTAAGATTCTTAAGGGCAATTTTGAATGTATTTTATGTTTGTGTTGCTTGTCGACTTTAGTGCTAAAGGTGTAACTTCATCTATTTGATAAATGTCAAGTGAGTGCATAAATAGACAGTATTATCAATAGACATTTGACCAAAAAAAGAAAATAGTAATAATTTCTAGGCCAGGACATCAAAGCAAAAATGAAGAGACGTTAACTTCAATGGCTCGTATTTTAAAGTCCTTCTAAAAGGAGCCAGGCTATGATCATGGCCACAGAGGCAGTGAGGGGGAAATGCAGTAACATTGTTCTATATATGTTTCCTACTCTTGCGACATCATCACTGGGTCACCAGGCAGGGTGGGGATTGAAGTGGCTCTGGACCAGAATTATGGCAGGGTGTAAGGGATAACAGGCAAATCCCAAGGTGAGGATTCCAATTGGAAACCCTTCACATAACGAGGGGACCCCAAAGAGCTGGCAATATGCTCCATATAAAGTCAACCAAAAATAAGCCCTCCCTATCACCCTACCTTCACCCACTCAGGCACTGAAAGAAAATTGCCTGTCTTGAACATTGGTGCTAAGTGGAGTAGGGACTCTCCCCTGACGATTTATAACCAGAGGCATGGTTATAAATCCAATAAGCGTGGGCCTGAATTAACATTCTCTAGGTGGCCTGAAAAACTTATGATTGAGAAGTTAGTTTAAGGTGGTCCTAAGCTGGTGGTGGCCCCAGGCAGCTAATGTAATCAAATGCATGTTTAATCTGGAGGAATCCTCCCTTAACCCAAAACTCAAATAATTCTCACAGGTAAAGTTTTAAGAAATGTGAAATCACAGTTTAAAATCACAAAAGAGGCATCATGAGCAAAAGCCAGCAAAAACAACACATAACAGTATTAGACCTGCAAAGGCTAAGACACTGAAATTATCAAATAATGTAAAATAAATTTTTTCATGTTTAGAGAAATTAAAGAAGGGAGTAAAAACATGAGTAAAATCAAGAGGTTAAAATTCTGACCAAGCAGATTTGAAAAAGAGCTAAGTAGTTCTTTTATAATTGAAAAAACAGAATTAAAGTTTATAAATCAGTGGATGGGCCTAACTGCAGATTAGACCTAGCTGAAGAGAGATTTAATGATCTGAAAGATGTATTTAATGAAATTATCTGGAATGCAGCACAGAAAGAAAAGGTAGAAAAACAATGAGAAGACCTAATTATCTAATTGGAGTACTGGAAATAAAAAACAGGAAAGGCACAATATTTAGAGATAATGGCTTAAAAAAATCTTTAAAGGGTGAGGATGAAATACATTTTCCAACACATAAAACCTAAAAGAATTTGTCACTAGTAGACCTTCACCAAAAGAGTCTAAACAATGTATTTCAGACAGAGGAAGGTGATAACAGAAAAAAGGTCTGAAATGCAGGAGAAATTTATGAGCAAAGAATTTGTATAAACATGGGCAAATATAAGCATTGTGACCAATAAAGTGATAAAAATGTTCTTGTGAAATTAAAAAAAAATTTGAAGAATGAAAATATCTAAACATATATCATGTAAATTAAGGGGAGGGGACGATCAGAGTTAAAGTAGTCTAACTTGATATTGGGCAGTGAAAAGATAAAGTTATAGATTAATTTCAATTTTACATAGTTAATATATACAAATGCTAAAATTAATGGAATAACTATTAAAAGACTAGAAATATAAAACTTCCAAAGTAGCAGAGAAAAAATGGATGTGGAAAAGAATAAATCCACAAAGAGAAAAACACAGAAAAGATAGAACAAATAGAAAGCACAACTTATGACAGTAGAAACAAATAAAAGCATTAGTCATTTCAAAATGTGAGTGGACTAAATGTCCCAGTTAAAGTCAAAGTCTGATTCATGCATGCAACAAATATGTACCAAGCATCTGCTATGTGCTCAACACTATGCTAGGCACAAGGCACAGAGCAGTGAACAAATCAGCCAAAAATCCCCAATAGGAAAGACAGACAATAAACCAAATAAGTAACACAAATGGTATATTAGATAGTGGTACGTGTTCCAGAGAAATAAAGCAGTGAAAGAAGGTAGAGAATGGGGAGGTTCATTATTCTAAATAGAGTAGGCAGGGCAGGTGACATTTGAGGTAAGACCTGAAGAGAGGATGAAGTGGTGAGCTGGCGGGTGTGCAGAGAAGGGAATTCCAGGTGAAGGGAACAGCATGCGCACATGACTTGAGAAGGGATGTGCCTGCCATGTTCGGAAAATTCAAGTGGGGCTGCAGTGTAACAGGAGGAGAGTGAGGACAGATGAGGATGAGAGAAGACAAGAGGCCAGATAAGTCAGGACCCAGGGGGCCAAAGAGAGGCCTTGTACTTTTCTTCTCAGTGTAGTGGGTGTCATCAAGGGGTTCTGAGCAGAGGATTGAAGGGGTGGCTGCCAAGTCAGGCAAGGACAAGGCGGAAGCATGGCGGTAAGGGATAATGGCCAACCAGGAATATGTATTCTGCCGTCAGCCTGGATTTTTCAAAATCCACTTTTAGTCTATTAAACAAGACAATCTTAATCATAAACATATAAAAAGGATGAAAGAAAAAGGTTGGAAAAAGATGTAACAGGGAAATATCAACCAGAAGAAAACTGACATAGCTATATTTATCAGACAGAATAGATTTTTCAGGCAAGAAGTGTATCAAGAAATAGAGTCCTTACATTATGGCTGAGGGTTCACCAGGAAAGTATTCACCCTTTTCTTGTTGATTTATTTTAACTAATATATTTATAATCTTTTTTAATTTAATAAGTAAGATGCATATTTATGAAAAGTATATTGGACAGAAAATGAACAGAACCACAAAGAGAAATAGATAAATCCACCTTTATAGTGGCGTGTTTTAACGTACCTCAGTAATTCAGAGATCAGACAGTCTGGAAATCAGTAATGTTTTAGAAAATTTGAACCACTCAATTAACAGGCTTGATCTAATAGACATGTGTAGAACAGCACATTAAATAACTGCAGAATGCACGTTCTTTGCACGCCTCCATGGGATCCACGGGGTAGTTGCAGAAACTGCTAGGCGTTAAATTCACACTTCAGACACCGTGTTCCCTGACCACAACACAGTAACAAAAATATACCTGGGAAATCCTCATGTATTTGGAAATTAAGAAAGAGTTAACAGATCAAAAAAATCATAATATAATTAGAAAATGTTATCTAGTATCGAAAACCTGAGGTAATACCTAAAGTTAAATTTATGCTTATAGTGAGGGAAGGGGAGAGGCTAAAAGTTAATGTGCTAAGTATCTGGCTTGAGAAGTTAAAAAAAGAATAACAAAATAAATCCAAAGAAAATAACAAGGAAAATAAATAATAAAGATAAGAGAGGAAATTAATAAAATAGAAAATAAACATGGAGCTGAGAGGAATGAATAGAGACATTATTATACATGCCTCGGAGATTAAACAGATTGTAGGAAGATATTATGAATAACTTTATACGGATACATTTTTGAAACTTTGGTGAGATGGGTACAGTTTTCATATTATAAAAATTTACTCAAGAAGAAATATAAAATCCAAATATTCCTTTAATTATTAAGGAAACTGAATCAAGAACAAAAATCCTCCCACAAATACACCAGACTTTTATGGTTTACTGGTGAGTCTGACCAAACATTCCAGGAACAAATATTCCAATCTACAAACTACTCCAGAGTATCGGAAAAGAGGGAACACTGTGCAATCCCTTATCTTAATATCAAAACCTGACAAGGACAGTCCAAAAAAAGTTCTAAATTTACAAGACATTCTTAATCATGGATGAAAATGCAAAAATTCCAAATAAAACACAAAACATTAGCAAATTGAATCCAATAATGTTGAAAAAAAACCATATATAATGACCAAGTTAGGTTTATCCCAGAGTTTCAACAATTATTTAATATTAAAAAATCGGCTAATATAATTTATTGCAGTAACAGATTAAAGGGGGAAAATCATATGCTTCTCTCAATGGATATAGAATGAGCATTTGATAAAGTTCAGTATCCTCATGACTTAAAAAAAATGCCTAGACTAGAAGGAAACTTTCATTACCTAACAATAAAAGATCTCTACAAAATCCAACAGTAAACATAATACTTTCAATACCATCACTTCTACTCAGTGTTATGGTGGGAAGTCCTAGCCAGTAAAGTAAAATAAGAAGGGAAATGACATACGGATCAGAAAGAAAGAAACAAATCTATCATTATTCTCAGATAACATATAATGTATTTGATAAGAAACCCAAAAAGAATGTTTAAATAAATTAACTTTTTAAGAAAGTTTTCTAAAATCAATTACATTTCTACTGAATGTAATTAAAAAAACAGGTAAAGCATGTGATTACAGAAAAGATACCCTTTACAGAGCATCAAAACATACACCTAGGAATAAATCTAATAAATTTAAGACCTATTACTAAAATATGTATATAAAACCTATTAAGAGACACTTTAAAAAATTAATGGAGAGACCTACATGTTCATGGATTAAAAACCACAGTTTGGTAAAGATCTCAGTTCTCCCTAAAATTGATTTATAGATTTGAGGGGATATTACTTGTTTATTTTTTTTTTTGAAATTTGATAAACTGATTATGAAATTTATATAGAAGAAAAAAGAATAACCCTGGTAGTCCTAAAGAATGGGCATGGGAATGGGGAGCTGTGTGTGACTGATCTTAACCAGATAAAAAGAATTATTATCAAGCTAAAATACTTAAGAGAGTGTGGTATTGGCACAAAACAGAGAACGCTAAAACTGGTCTCCTATGTGTAGGAAACAATTCATGACCAAGAGGCGTTGCAGTTAAAGGAGGAAAGGACAGACTTTCCAATAAATAATATTACGACAATTATTGTATAGGAAAAATATGAAATTAGATCTGTGCTTCACACTGTATACAATTTCAGGTTGGATTAAAGGCTTAAAATATGAAAAGCAAAAGTGTAAATCTTTTAGAAGACATTAGAGTATATATAATATCATTATGACCACAGTGTAAGGAAAGGATTTTTTAAATTAGACTCAAAAAGTGCAGACTGTAAAGGTAAAAATCGATAAGTTTGGCTTTGTTAAAATTAAGAATTAAGATACCATAAAGATATTGTGGGTTTTTTTCCTTTAGTCCTTATCCATTAGAGATTCATTCTGAAATATTTATGAGTGAAATGATGCATTATCTTGGGTTTGCTTTGAAAGTACTCCAGGAAAAAAACATGAAGAGGAGATGAAACAAATGGTAGAATGTTGATAATTATCGAAGCTAGATGATGGGGACGTGGAAGTGTATCATACTATTTTTGTGCTAGTGTGTATATTTGAAATTTTTATTCTAAAAAAGTGGTTTGTTTTTTAAAGAAACCATCCTTTTTTATGGGGATTTTTTAAAAATTGTTTTCTGAAAAGGTCACTTGTTAAGTACATATCTAAATACAATCTAATTTTTATCCCAAATAGGACTTTTCTTATAAATTAAATCATAAAACAATCTCCTAAAAAATACCATAAAGAGAGTAAAGAGACAAGTCACAAACTAGGCGAAGATGTTTGTAATACATAGAAGCAAAAACTTAGTACCCAGGTATTAAACAAAGAACTTCTAAAATTCAATAAGCAGTTTCTTGGATGTGACATCAAAAGCATAAGCAGCAAAAGAAAAAAATAGACAAACTGGACATCAAGATTTTAAAATTTTGTGCTTCAAAGGACACTATGAAGGAAGTGAAACAACCACCCACAGAATGGGAGAAAATATTTACAAATCATGTGTGTGACAAGGGACTTATAGCTAGAATATATGAAGAACTCTTACAATCCAATAATAAAAAAGAAGACAACTCAACTTTAAAGATGAGCAAAGGATCTGAACAGACATTTTCCCAAAGAAAATATACAATGCCAATAAGCATATGAAAAGATTCTCAACATCATTAGCCACTGGGGGAGGGCAAATCAAAACCACACACAACAGGATACCACGTCACATCCATGTGGAGAAATTGGAACCTTCAACGCTGCTGGCAGGGATGGAAAATGGTGCAACTGTTTTTGAAAACAATTTGACAGTTCCTCAAATGGTTAAACACAGAGTCACCATATCACCCAGCAATTAATTCCACTTCTGGATCTATACCCAAGAGAAATGAAAACATGTGTTCAAGCAAAACCTTGTACATGAATTTTTATAGCAGCATTGTTATAATAATAGCCAAGAGGTAGAAACAACTGAGATGTCCACACTGTTAAATGGATAATTAAGTGTGAGATACACACGCACACACACGCTGGAATATTATTCAGCCATAAAAAGGAGTAGAGTACTGATACATGCTACAGTGTGGATGACCCTTAAACATACTATGTTAAGTGCAGCAAGCCAGTCACAAAAGGACCACACATCTTATGGTTCCCTGTATATGAAATGTCGAGAATGGGCAACTCTATAGAGACAGAAAGTAGATTAGTGGTTACCTAGGACTAGGGAATGACAGGTGTAGGGGCTAATGGCTAAGAGGCTTCTTTTTGGGTAATAAAAATGTTCTAAAATTGATTGTGGTGGTGTGGTGGCCAGGCACGGTGGCTCATATCTGTAATCCTAGCACTCTGGGAGGCCAAGGCAGGAGGATAGCTTGAGGTCAGGAGTTCAAGACCAGCCTGAGCAAGAGCAAGACTCTTGTCTCAAAAAAAAAATTAAAACTGATTGTGGTGGTGATGGATGCACGGCTCTGAATATACTAAAAGCTGTTGAATTGTACACATTAAAGGAGTGAGTTGTATGATGTGTGAATTATATCTCAATAAAGCTGTTTTTAAAAAATCAATGCAATAGGAAAATAAGCAAAAGGCATTCCACACATTTCACGGAAGAATAAACATGTATGCACAATAGGTACTGGAAAAGATGCCCAACCTCATTCCTAAGCGGAAAAATGCTAATTAAAACCACAGTGGGTCCTATAGAGCCCTGTGTGCAAAAAATAAAAAATAAAAAAATAAAACCACAGTGGGATACCGTTGTATGCCCACTTGATGCACAAAAAAATGTTAAACTCAGGCAATACCACTTCTTCACATGTAGAGGATGTGGAGAAGCCGGGGAAATTCCTCCACTGCCAGAGGAGTGTGAAGTGTACAGCCGCTCTAGAAGATACGATGGCATTGGAGAGTGGAAGATGCAAGCACTTACCACGCAGCAACTCTCCTGAGTGCATTCCCAGAGAAACTCACGAACACTGTAAAATTCAAAACCACATAAAACTAAAGAATGTATTATTTAGAGGTATAAGTATATGTAATACACCTGTTTTTAAAAAGCAATTGAGAAGGATAAACAGAAAATTCAGGATAGTGAGAAAGGGAAAGAATTGGGAGGGTCTAACAGGCATTCAGGGTAATGTTCCTTTTCTTTTTTTTTTTATTTTATTTTATTTTTCTTATCTATGGGTCTATGAGATGACAATGCTCCTTTTCTTAACTTGGGTGGTGGGTATGTAGGTATATACTGTGGGGATCCACGGGTTGGGTAGAAGGCAAAGTATTATTTGACAACCTGACGCTGGGGGAAGATTTAGGAAAACTCAGAGCATACGATGAACAGTTTTTTCGTGCAGTTTAAAAATGCTGATAATGCTGACCCTGAGTTTCTAGAAAAGATGAACATACTTAGCATCTTCTATTTGAGAAGCAAAAGAGATAAAATATTTTTATCCAAGAAAAAGAAATAAAGGAAACTAAGAAACTACACAAAAAAGCAGCAGCAGAACAGGAGTGTTTTAGGAAGGTTTCTAACAAAAGTGGGTAACATTAAGAGCTTTGTACTTGGAGATGAACCTCATTTACTTGGGCCACCAGTTCTTTATTCTTCAGTGATGTTTCATACACCAGACACTGCTGTAAGTAAAACCACACGCTCTCATTTTAGTCACTTAGTGGTTGACTTTCTCTTTTTCAGATCCTGCTCACACTAAAAGATGAACCACAGACACGTGGAGGAAGAACCTATTCCCCACTCCTGGGTGCGCGACTGAGGGCGAAGCATCCACCAGCACTGCAAAGGGGTCCACAGTATTTTTTTTTTTTTTTCCTGCCTCAGAGTCCCCAAAGCCTTCAAACAGAAGTGGCAGTAGATGGTTGCCAATCAGCCAATCCAGACTTTTACTGGGACAACAGGAAAACAGATCCTCTGGGTTTTGATGGAACTCAGAGTGGGGACATTCAGCTGCTGCATTATTAACCCATCAGAGCACACATGTATCTTTTGCCTTCCCTTTACCCCCACCCCCAACCTGCTTAGGTCTTCTCTGTCCCTTTCCTGCTACTGCACAGAGATGATATAAAAGAGGCTCTTTGGCTATTTGCATTTTGCTTCCTCTTCTTTTCCAGATTGCAGTATTCAGCAATATTTTCTCTGTACAAGCTTCAAATCCCAACGTCATTAGCTACCAAAGTTGCTCTCCCCTTTTAAGAGGGTCTGGGGAGAGGGAAGAGCTTACAACTCAAGTCTTCCAGGGAGAGGAGACCAGTCGGTGTGCTGCTGATACCATGAGCCAGGGTCAAGGTACCCTTTCAAATTACTGATTTCTAAGATTAATAAAGTAATTCTATTTCTATTTTCTTTTTTTCCATTTACTAATTTCCCCACAATCAGTATTCACAAACAAGACTGAAATGGAACCAACTTTTCATTTTACTTTATTGCTGGGCAGTTTTTTAAACTTCATTTTAGAAGTATGAGCTATAAAGACATGTTTTTACATTCTGTTTCAGCAGATGGTGGGGCCAAGGGCAGCGCCCGCACCTGGGAAGCTGGTGTGTGCGTTCCATTCCAGCTCCATTCCAGCCCACGGCAGGCAGGCTCGCCCACAGTGCGGTCCTGGAGCGACATGTGACTCTGTGCCCACTGGCACACTGCTCACCCGGCAGGCGTCCGAGGGATGCAGCACAGCCCTGCTTGCGCTCCCTCGGGCCCTCGGCTCTCCTGCGCGCTCACCTTTCCTAGGTCCTCTCTCGGGCTGCTGCTGGAGAAAAGGATTCACTTAGCTGCCCTAGGGAGTTATTGGGGGAGAATCCAGAGTCTGAGGCTTCTACAACAAGGTCCTGTAAACTCAGCATTGAAATCCCAAGAGAAAAGTGACACCCAAAAAGGCAGAAAAGGGACTTTGTTGCCTTCTTAGTGCATGCAAACAAAGGTTTGGGCACACTGAGGCATTCTGTTTGCTTGTGAAGGATGAGGTCTGTTGGTTGCAGGAGAGAAGCAAGAATGTATTCCAGATCTTCCTAAGACTTTTCTAGATAGTGGTTTGAGGACCATCTTAACTGTTTACTTACTTGGTTGTGAGTTGATTAGGAGACACATTAGAGTTCCTCATTGCACTTGAATCTTATGAAAAAGGATGAGAGGGTATGAGCCCAGTGTAAGAACTTTTAGACCAACAATAGTGCTTAGAATTGCCCTAGGTAACCAACCAAAATGAAATCCTCAGGCTAATTTCTTACTGCATTCACTGTGTGCTGATCAGGTGCTAAGACTCCAGATCTCTCCCTTCATGTATCCAAGAACTTTCAAGTCATTTTTACTTGTACTGGACTTTTCTTGGTAATAAACCAGACAGATCATGTGAGCTCTCCTCCAACAGAGGTGACATTTCCAGTGTAACTCTTTACTTTCCCAAAAAACAAGTGTGTATTTTTGAAGATGGACAGACAATGGTTCGAGTTTCTGTGGTGCCTATCACTGGTGCAGAATGGGGAGGCTGGACTCCAGACCCCTGTCCATATTTATATCTGCTGCTTAACCTAAGAGCAGAGCTCTGACATAAAAAGAACATTTGGAATCACAGTGTGTCCTGTTTTCTTTGGGATGCTTCAGGAAACACTTCTAGTTGCTTTGGTTCATTAGGATGAACCACAGGTCAACGTTTTAGTGAAGTCAGATAAAAGGGAGGTTTAGCCTAGGGCCAGAAAAATTATTTCCCTCTTCCTTATTGAAGCCTCGAGTAAAGACTGGTGATGTTAGATAAAATGCAGTGCTTCTCAAAATGTAGTTAGTTATTAGGCAACCTGGTCTGTACCCCAATCCTGAAGTTATCTCTAGAGCTGCAGCCTAAAATTGTACATTTGAAAGGGTGATTCTCATGCCCAGTGAAATTTGAGAATGGGTGCCACAAGCGATAGACTCTGACCCTGGGAGAGGAACAGCCCAGGCTGACATGCCAAGTGTGCTGCATCCCTCTCTATGCCCAGTGGCTCTTGCCTGGGGCACAATGGAGCACGACCCCACCAGCCAGGATTTCAGAACAAGGACGTAGCTGCTGAAGGACAGTAGAAGTAAACGGGTACTGCTTGGATGAACACTGAGCAAGAAGCCCTTAGCGTGGGCTGGGCATGGATAAAGCAGCAACAGTGTCTTGCTGACCAAACTCAGGAGCGTCTTGGAGACTTGGAGAACGCCAGAGGAATAAGGTACACATACACCTATACACGTGCACACACAGGCACGCATACAGGCACGAACATACCATACGTATCCTTCAGCCTGTAAATTTTAGCTTCAGCTAGACTGTTTCTTACCAATGGTAAAGTCATCTCACTAGCAGGGCGTGTCTCTCAGGAGCTGCTAAGCAGCCCCTGGCTCTGTGCTTGCTCATTGCAGATGGCCCCGGGTGGACTTCATACCAGTGGAATTCTGCATTGCGCTGGGATCATGGGCTCACAAGAGAACCACGAGACTGTGCTTTTCTTGCCCTCTCCCACTCCCAAATCCCTGACAAGAGACACACAGTCTGGAAAGGGGTTCCCGGTTAGCTCTGTTAGGCTTAACCTGATAACAGAATTAGCCTCATATTCTCAGGCCATTTGCCACAGTTTCTCTGATCCATTCTCAGTTTCTCTATATCCATTGATACAGGAGGTGGGATGAGATTTTCAAAAATGGTGTGCTGTTGCTAATTTATAGTTAATATACAAACCACATTTCCAACGCAAGAGTTCACACCAAGGGATTATGGCCACAGTTATCCGGAGGTTAAATTCATGTGCTCCTGCAAATCTGAACCGCTGCTGCTGTGTGTCTGAGAATAATGTACTCTGAGAGAAGGGAGGGCCACGAGCACAGCCTTCTCAGACGGCAGAAGTCAGCAGTGTGCCCGCTGGGCAGGGCATTCACTCCAAGCAACGTATTTGATGACTGAGAGTCTCTGCCCCAGATCCCAGGTGCCTCTGATGAGTGCATACGGGCATGGGATTAAGAAAAGGGTAATTAAGGATGTTTATCTAGTCAGACGTACACCTTAGAATAAGGCTTTTACTGCTCTAGAAACAGTCTTCCAGAAGATGAAATCATCCAAGATTCCCCAAAAATATTTATTTATACAAAGATTTTGAGAGTAATATTTGTATTTGTCTTCATCCCTCAGTCTGTGCATCTGGGCCAAGTCTTGCGTGGCACACGCGCAGCTTCCCCGGATGCCTCGCGTATTGTAGCACCTGCTTCCAGGAACACCAAATGAACACAGGGGAACCCATAATGCCCCGAGGCTGCATGGACCCACAATCCAGACGTGTGCACCCTGACCCGGAAGGCATCTAGCCAAATGTCCAGGGGAAATAAGATCGAGGAAGAAGGCAAGAGGAGGGACCCAGAAGGCAGGCAGGAGGGGGTTAATTCTCACCCTTTGCTTCTGAGTTCAGCATATCCATAAGGTCTAGTGTAGCTGATGGCCCGGGAACCACATTGCCTGGATTTTCTCCCTGCGGTGACCCACACTGCTAATTGGTGTAGGGAGGACAATTTGCAAAAATAACAAGATTTGCCCGTAATCGCAGGTAGCACAAGACACAATTCTGGACTTTATCTTGGTAACCTTTCTGGAAAAAGAATGCTTGCCTTGTATAACATAATCTAGATCCCCTAGAGCAAATGTGGTACACCAGTGTGCAAATCTGACCTCAGATCCGAAGCGTCCTCCGGTCTGGCCCCGACCCGGCCATTCTCTGCCCTTCCTCCTCCCTATGGTAGCCCAATCCCATCGCCACACGACACATCGACTTGCCATCCCCCTTCCTCTGTCCCCACCACCTCTGTCTGCATCACAGAAAATCTGTGTGTTCTGAAGAGTTCGGCCTTCCCCTGACCCAACACACACTTTCTCTACCACAGTGATTCTCAGAGCCAGCAAGAAAGAGAAATGTTCCAGAAGGAAACCTCCATCTCAGCCATTTGCCTAGAGCCGCAGGTTGTGGGCTCTGGGCCTCCAGGTGAGGTCTGTTGCTTTTGTTTCCCGAGGAGCGGGCAGTCAGCATGGCAGTTCTCTCTCCTCTTTCTCTGTCGCGGGTGGGGTCTCAGCTACACTTACAAGACTTCACCACCATGTTGGAGAGCTGTTCCACCTTAGGGGTCCTCCCGACATAGTACAGGATGGTCAGGGGCTCCAAGTCCTGGGGCACGCAGCAAGGCGACGCAGACGCTTCAGGGTTCAGGGTGTTGTACAGTCCCAGCACCTGGGGAGGGACAGATCATTTATTTAGAGGTTGGAAAGCCAAGCCTCAGGCCTGGAGCCCAGGAACGCTGCAAGTCCTAGGGGCTGCCTAGAGACTTAGCAGGTGGTGGAATGGCCACTGATGCTGTTTAAGAAAAACTGCTGGAACACAGTTTGGGTGAGTGACTAGTTGCTGTTCATCCACAATGACAGAATGCAGAACATCCGCACTTGTTGGAGGGTTATCAGTTGAAACATGTAACAGTTATTAGGGAACTTTAAATGGATAATGAAATTCTCCTGGCTGTTAAGAAAACAACTCCTATATTGTTCTTCCTAGCTGTAACTGATCATTTTGGTGAGAAATGTTCTCAACATTGCCTTGGGCCATTTAGTGAATGCCAGAGAGCAGGGCCCCAGACAGGATGCAGTAATAATGAGCTACAAGGAAACATGCTTCACAAATTACTGCCCTATTTTTGATTCCCCTTGAGGGAAAAACAAGCTACTTTCAGAGGTTGTGGGCTCTCTTCCCTCTCACGTTCATGAAAGTGTTCGTGAAAGTGTTCATGAAACACTTTCCAGTGTTTCATATTAGCTTCTTCTACAAGCTTTTCGTTGTCTTTCAGAGTAAGTTTTTCTACATTCAGGAGGTTGGAATGATCAGAGTTCTTTAACTAGTGGTAGAAGCCTTTCTATCCCAACGTTCCTTGCCAACCACGTGCACACGTCTCTGACATACAGAGTGGCATATTATAATTAGTTTCCATGGTACAAAAATCTTTAGACAAAGCAAATTAAAAGTCTGGTTGAAACTGTGGTAGGAATTTAAAAGGGCAGAATGTGACGAAGTAGAATTGCATCAGGGTGACCAGATCAGAACCTTTATGAGAGGGGTTTTACTCACCCCAGACCATCATTCACTCATTCAACATTCAGTCCGTCGTGGCATTCTTTTTAACAAGTGGCCCGGTCGGCTCTGCCCCATTGCCCCAGATGGCATGAGCCCTGCCGCCTACCGTGCTGTGGGTTGTGTCTGCGCTGCGGAGGTATGGGCAAGGGCCTGAGCAGAAGTTGGCGTAGTAGCCCTTAGGTTCATGGACCCATTTCCAGCCCAGATCCTGCCGGAAGTCAATGTAGAGGGGGCGCACACAGCAGTTCTCCTCCAAGTTGCTACAATGAAAAAGCATTTGTAGAAAATCAACTTAAAAAGGACACCACCAATAAAAGAAACTTCACAAATGCCCTCATATTTCCCCTTGCAGTCCTTCTATGCTGTCATAGGAGGTGGCTCTAATTAATGGAATCCCAGGTTCAAGGGAAGGGGGCTGAAGAAACCAGACAGGCATCTTCCTGTATTGAAGACCAGGATCCCAGGGATGTAGTTAGTGGATATAGATGCTGCAGGAGAAGAGTAAAGAGGCAAAGGTGGCCCCGCCCCCTTTCAGATCACAAATCAAAACAGAGACATAAAGTGCCACACACCAAGCACTACTGTTATCAGCCAGCTCGGCTCTCTTGAGGTTGGTTCCTAATGTGCACCCAACCAGAAATAAACTCTGAGCTTATGCAGCCTGTATACATAGTAGATGACTGCTTAGACTAAATCTAGAGGCCATTTATCCAAACAAGGCATATCCTCTTAGAACCACGATCCCAGATCACCCAAATGGGATTATCAGGCCCCTTCAATTCTGTTGCCTGCAGAAATCCATTTGGCAATACGCCTTGCCAAGTAGGCATCTAGCTTCTGTTTCAAGATCTGCTGAGCTTGCAACCTGCTACTTACAAAGGCAGCTACTGGCTAAAATCTGGCTTCTTGTGGGTGAACCATAGCAGACACTATTGGTTATCTACTCAATAACCATTCCTAATCCCCTTCTCCCTTGCTTCCCACGACAGGGTCTGGAACACCAGATATTCATGTCTCTGGCTTCCCTTGCAGGTAGGGGTGACCCAATAATAAATGACCAGTAAGATAAGGAGTAGGATGCAGGGGGTGTGAGCAAGTTCTGGCAAAGCTATTTTGATCACTTATAAAAGTAACAGATGGAAGAAGAAAGCTGCTGGCTCTTCCCCTCACCCCTTCTTGTTTCAAACGGACAAGATACCTGGAGCTCTGGCCATCGCTTGTGACCAAAAGCCAACATACTAAGCATGTCAGGCTGGAGAGCGAGAAAGCCTGTGTCCTCAGTGGTATAATTACGCAGCCAACCAACCCTGAGCGTGCTGCAACAGGCCTCTTGCGAACAAGAAATCCCCCACGGGTTAAGTCACCGTCACATGCAGCCAAGAGCATTCATTCCTAACTGACAGAACCGCAGAACAAATCGCCCTGCCAGCCTTCAGACAGCTGGCGGCAACGACATTGCCTCTCCTACACCTTCCACCCCCTAAGCTCAACATCCTTTAGTTTAGTCCTCATAGGACATGCTCTCCAGATTTAAGACTTCCCAATTCATTCTCCCAGCTCCATTCAGGCATCCTCCCAAGGTGACCCGCACATGCTCCTTCCTTTACCCAAAGCACTTCTCCTCCTGGATCCCCACATCCCAAACCTCACCCATCCTTGGAGCCTCTGCTCAAAACCCTTCGGAAGCCTTTCCTGTGTCCACGGATGAACTCTTTGCTCCCGATTCTTAAAAGCACTTGATCCTTCAAACCCTCTCAGGGATGCGATCGTTTCTACCTTTTAGTAATTGGTATAAATGCTTTATCATCCCCTCCCTTATATATATGAGCAGTGAAATTGCTCCCAAATAAGGGAGGAAGCTGTGTCTTTTCTATCTCTGCATCATGCCTACCCAATTATTTCCCAATTAGTTAAGTTCTCTAGCCCAGATTTCCCCTGAAAATGGAAACTGCACTATTTCCCCCATCTGGTGGCATCCCTGGATCCTTCATAGCGAACTGAGCCCTTCTTTAATGGAAAGTCCTGCATTAATATCTCTCTCTCTCTCTCTCTCTCTCTCTCTCTCTCTCTCACACACACACACACACATACACACGCACACACACACACCCTACAAGCCCATAAAACAGGAAAACCATGGAAAGATTCAGCCAAGCATCTCCAGTCCAAACTATCTGAGCAACACTCTCCTGCTCATAGAGTTTTCCTCACTCATTTCATCCAAGCCTGTCCAGAGCTGGGCTGCAGGAAAACAGTGGGACTCCCAGGGAAACAGAAAGAGATCTGTAAGATTTTCAGTCTTCCTTCTTGGAGATGTTTGTCAATAGCATCAGGGATCTTCTATGGAGTGTGTCTCAGGCCTGGGGCCTAACCCACAGCAGGCACAGGTAGCTATCGGTTCCCGGGGGGCCCAGGCTCACCGGAAGCAGTAATTGGTGTCCAGGGCCCGCTTCTTCCTCTGACCCCCCTGGCCGGGGCCATCGAGCCGGTGCGGGGGGATCATCATGAGGATGAGATGAGGGCTGTGGTGGTCCTTCTGCTTCTTGAGGCGCCCCAGGTCTCCGCGGCCATGATCATCCTCATTGTCCACACCTGCAGAAGGGAAGGAAGGTGACAAACTCCTAAGGGAAGCAGAGCCCTCCTAGTCCCCTCCTATCACTGCCCAGCAGGGGGGCGGCCCAGTCCACGAGGAAGGCGTGCCAGGCAAGTGTGGCTTCATTCCAATGTCCAGCTGCAGGAATGGGAAGACTGGGGGCGGGGCGCAGAACCAGCATGGAAAGAATTTATCATCATCGTAAGGATGCCCCTGAAAGAGACCCACATTCCAGTCCCTTCAGGACTCCTGTGGGGAAATCTTCCAAGGAGCAGAAAGCCCTTCCTGAGATGCTCCCTGGGAATCTTCACAGGTCCATGAAGCATCCCCATCACCACGCGGGTACCTAACATATACCTCTGGGTTGTCAGTTTAGATTCTAGACTTAGGTTCTTGGGGTGTGAGTTTCCTCTTATAATTTGAATTGGTCAAGATGCTGCAGAAGTCCTACCGATAATTTAAGCTATCACAATTTAAGATAGGCTGCACGGGAGCCAAGGAAACAAGACCCTGTTGGGAGGCCAAGGCAGGAGCATCGTGGGAGCCCAGGAAGCTGCGGTGAGCTATGATGACACCCCAGCACTCCAGCCTGGGCCACAGAACAAGACTCTGTCTTTATTTTTTACTTTATGTATTTATTTTTTTGAGACAGAGTCTCACTCTGTTGCCCAGGCTAGAGTGCCATGGCATCAGCCTGGCTGACAGCAACCTCAAACTCCTGGGCTCAAGCGATCCTACTGCCTCAGCCTCCGGAGTAGCTGAGACTACAGGCATGCGCCACCATGCCCGGCTAATTTTTTCTGTATATTTTTACTTGGCCAATTAATTTCTTTCTATGTTTTAGTAGAGACGGGGTCTCGCTCTTGCTCAGGGTGGTTTCGAACTCCTGACCTTGGGTGATCCACCCGCCTGGGCCTCCCAGAGTGCTGGGATTACAGGCGTGAGCCACCGCGCCCAGCCTGTCTTTAAAAAAATAAAAATAAAAAAATAAAAGACTCTGAATAATTGTTAATATTCACATTGCACTTACAGTTTTTGAAGTGTCATCACTATAAAATTTAGATGAGATAATGAAACATATGACAAATAGCTTAGCAAACGAGTTCTGGAAAGGAAACCTGAATTCATCTGAAATGCAAAAGACTGAAGACTGAAGGAGAGACAGTCTCAACTAAACAGAGCTGGGTTTCCCGAGGGACAGCTGCCAGCTGCCATCCACCTCCACGGAGGACAGGAATGTGAGGAGTTAATTTTCATAGCTACAGGGGACTTGCATCTCAAGAAGGGGACACTAGGTCTGTGAGATAAACGGGAGACCTGGATCTCCAATTCCCTTTTCTGAAAATTTTTATGAATGAGATTAAGTATTCACTGGAATGGGAAGGTCTTATCCTATCCTAGCCTATAGCTAGGGACTCTGAAGCTCTTCTGGGCTCTCAGGTTCTGTGATTAGGATGTCAAATCCTTGGCTTTTAAAAAAAATGCTCTCGGCCGGTCAGTGGCTTACACCTGTAATCCTAGCACTCTGGGAGGCCGAGGTGGGAGGATTACTTGAGCTTGAGCTCGGGAGTTCAAGACCAGCCTGAGCAAGAGCGAGACCTCGTCTCTATTAAAAATAGAAAAAATAAATTAGCCTGCACTCAGGAGGCTGAGGCAGGAGGATTGCATGAGCCCAGGAGTTTGAGGTTGCTGTGAGCTAGGCTGATGCCACGGCACTCTAGCCTGGGCAACAGAGTGAGACTCTGGCTCAAAAAATAAAAAAAAAATTTCAACAATTTAAAAAATGCTCTGAAATAGAGTCCATGCAGAGTAAGAGGACTGCCTAAGACAGGGAGCCAAGAGAGGCCTGCACCTTTCCCCAGACAAGCCTCTGACCTCAGGCATCTCTTAGTTACCCAAAATGGGAATACAAAAGGAAAAGAGAACTTTCCTGAACTCTAGATCATCAAGGCTGAGTTCCTTGGAAATATAGTGGAAAACCAGGAATGACTCTCAATTACTTCACCATCTCCATGCAAACACCCATGGACAGACACCCTGAGCCTTGAAGCAATCATCCAAACCCAGGTGACTCCTGGGCAAGGATCAGGCAGGCCCTGCAACATCTGGAAAGTTCAGTAGTCAGGGCACCCATGTTCAGGGCCACCAAAGTTAATTTCTTTTAGGGAAGGGGAAGACCACTCTTATCTGTTGAGCATTTCTGGCACTGTGTTTTACATTTGTAATTTAATTGTACCCTGATCCCCATTTCACAGGGCTCAGAGAGGACGACCAGCTTGCCTATATAACCTCCCCGCTCTGACCAGCATCATGTTGTCTTCCAGATGCTAATGCATCCTCTATAGCTATGAGCTGAAAGTCACGCTCGTTGCTTCTAGGGCAAAGCAGAATTTCTCAAGGGCAAAATAGTTGGCCTTCTCCATGGAAGAGCGTGGCTCCTTTTCTTGGGGTCTGGTAGGGGTCTCGTCTTCTGTCCTGTCCCATTAACTACCCCCCATCCTACCATACACGTTCATTTTGTTACCTTTGAATTTGATTTCCATCACCTCATGAATGTTTTCCAGGATATCCCCATTGGGCTGAAAGGTGTGACACGGACAATGAATGCTGATTTCCAAACCTAAGTTGGACTCTGCAAAATAAGACACAGAGGCGGTGAGAAAAGCACTTCCGTGTGCTGGGGAAGCTTGACCGTCACCCGCGCAGGGTGGGCCAGGGCCTCTGCTCCCACAGCCACTTGCAGGAACTGAGTTATACTGAGGTTCACGGGAGACAGAAATTGCCTCCAAAGCTCAGAGTGGACCTTCCTGCACATGGTGCCGTATTCCATCTATTTCTGTTACATTATGGACAACCGGATCCCCATGAACTAGCGACATCAAGAAGGAAAATTGGAATAGTCATCTGTTTGCAAAGGATGGTGTTAAGAGAAAACTGTCACCTACCTACTTGGGGGCAAAAGGACAAAGATACAGGAAGGAAAGAAAAAACTCACACCACCTATCTCGTTGGGAGAGGAGATAGTTGAGCCCACCTACTGAGGAAGGATGAAGGGAAGAGGCAGAGACACTGGAAGAGACCAAGGAGAGGGAATAATTTAGGAGGCCAAGGCAGGAGGATTACTTGAGGCCAGGAGTTCAAGACCAGCCTGGGCAACATAGTAAGACCCCATCTCTACCAAAAAAAAAAATTTTTTTTAAAGTTAGCCAGGCATGGTGGCACATGCCTGTAAGTCCCGGCTGCTTGGGAGACTGAAGCAAGAGGATCACTTGAGCGTAGTAGTAAAAAAAGAAAAGGAAAAGAAAAAACAAACTTTAGAGCAGTGAGACAGTGATTCAAAAGGCCACAAATTCAAAGGGCCACAAGATGAAAGGCTGGGCAATAGGACTAAAAGTCAGGAATCACTGCTAGAGGCCAGGTCACCTGCAAGTAAGAGGCAGAATGAGTGGAATGTGCAAGCATTTCCAGCCGGCTATGCTGGTGGATGTGGATAAAGTGGTGGATTCTGGAGGAGATAAGATGAACATCATGGTTACACTTGGCAGTGTTTCTCCTAAGGAACACGGACATAATGAGGTGAAAATTACTCAGATGTTTCTCCTTCGGAAACTCTTATTCACCATGATGGGAAGTTGGAATGTGGATCTCTCCCTACGATGAACAGCTCAAGAAGGCAGTTGTGAACTTAGAGAACAGACCAGAGACGACAGAGGGCATGGCCAAGGGTCCAGATGACATGAGCTCAGGGAGAATGAGCATGATGAAGCCTGGCGGTGGCAGGGTTTGGTGGTGACGGACATTCTGGTGCACGAAGGCCAGCTTGGCCCCTTCTCCTAGCACTAGTGGGATTGTGTGTTTTCGCAACCAAAATTAAGGAAGCAAGGAAATCGGTAAATGGGGTTGAGTGAAGCGGAAGAAAAAAAAGAAAAAGAAAAAATATATGAAAAGTTTGTACTGAATCAAGTAGTTTTACACAGGGAAAACCAGGTAGGATAGGTATCATGTCGATTCTAGTATCATGTCTGGGAGGCTCTGCTGATCCTGGGCTAGCAGTCAGCTGTGGGCAGGTATAGAAGAGGTCACAGGGGAGGGACCCCTCTAGGTTCAGAGTCAGCTTCTCAGTGAACTGGTTGATTTACTGCTCCCTGAGGCCACACACGATGTATGTGAGTGTCTGGCCTTGGGGCCAACCTGGGCTCTTCCTGAAATCTGATGTCATCAGGGAAAACCCCCAAGAGTCCAGCCTGGCTTAACATCCTTCTCACAGGCAGGATGGTACAAGCCTGGTGACTATAGTCACCATTAGGTGGGCCTGGCCATCCTAGTACTACTGGCTAAACACTAGCTCCCTGAGACCAGCCTGAGGACCACAGTGAGACCCCGTCTCTACAAAAAATAGAAAAATTAGCCGGGCATGGTGGAGCATACCTGTAGTCCCAGCTACTTGGGAGGCTGAGACAGGAGGATCGCTTGAGCTCAGGAGTTTAAGGTTGCTGTGAGCTATGATGACGCCACTGCACTCTAGTCTGAGCAACAGAGTGAGACCCTGTCTCAAAAAAAACCCCAAAAAACAAAACAAACAAAAACAAAAAACCCAGCTGCTCCCTTCTTCCATAAACTCCAGAGCCCAACAAGATCTGTTCTGCTCCAAGAAGTCAGGGCAACCCCTGGGACATGCCAATACCTGCTGAGCATGCAGCTCTGTTCCAGAGAGTCAGCTCAGCGGGAAAGGCAGACCAACAACAAGGCAGCTGAGCCCCAGTAAGAGAAGAAGACGTGAACAGAGAGGGAGGCCTGAGGAGTGTCCTCTCCCTCGTCTAAGGCAGCTGGAAGAAGGAGCTGGAATATCTGAAACGGGCTACCTAACAACACGGTGTACTTCCCGTTCAAAGTGGTTCAAGGTGGGCCGGAAGAGACCTGGAGTGGGCGAGTTCTATGATTCTGTGAGTTAGAAAGTCAAGGTGCAGACAGTTGTGTTGGGGAGAGTGAGTGTTAGGGTACAGGTGGTGAGCAGGAGGCCTAGCATGACCTAGATTGGCCAACAGGCTCTATCTAGGTATAGATGATGACAGCGATCGCCAACATCAAACACTGCCCTGAGATTTTATCAGCATTAACTCATTTAATCTCTATAATAACCCTACAAAGTAAGAACCATTCTTACCCCCCATTGTGCAGATGAGGACACTGAGGCTTAGGGAAATTACATGGCTTGCCCAAGGTGTCCAACTAGTAGGTGGTAGTGCCAGGATTCCAACACAGACAGCCAGGAGCCTGCTGGCTGTGTCCACAGCTGGTTGGGGCCCTATCCAGGGTCGCTGGGCACCCAGGTCCTCGTACCCTGTGAATCTAAGACCGCATGTGTGACTCAGTTTCCTCATCAAAGCACACCATCAACTGCTCCAATCTAGAGTCCATTTGCTGCCTGGTTTGGGGCTAAGAGACTCATGAGCTCTGTGTAAGTAAGGGCCTGTGTATGACTCCCCTGCAGGAGGGGCGGGCAGTATTCGCCTAAGTGGGAACTGAAGGTTCCAATGAAGAACTAACCTCAGAATTGGCAGCCGTGGGGATGGTGGGTGGGGGACCCATAGGTTTTATTACGAAATTATCTTTTTGATGTCTCAGGAGGATGGAAATCATTCTCAATGCAAACTTCTCATTGAGTTCTGCAGCTGTGAAAATAAGAACTCCTTCAAGTGCCCAGGGCCTCAAAGAAATCCAGGTGGACCTGATCAAAATCAGACAGGGAAGCTAAGAGATTAATTTCCCCGGCCCCTCCTTTCGGCAGCAGTGTCGGGCTCCAGGCAGAGTGCCGTCTGAGTCAGAATTCCCAACAGTGCTGCTGTCGGCAGATCCACGTGGGTTAGCCTAGGCTTTTGCCTTCATGCTCAGTAGAAGCGACAGGATGGAATTCCTGGGTACCCTTGGGATTGAGGCAGGACCTCCAGTCCACCAGCTGCCAACTCAGCCACTCAATAATGCCCCCTAGATGGGGGCTTGCAAATCCGGATGCCTACAGAGCCCAGGCAGGTCACATAAGTGAGCAAATCGAGCCATCACGTGATGCTAAATAGAAACTGCCAACCTCACTCTTGGAGAACAGTAAGGACGGTGGGGGCCCTGGGGACTGAAGATGCACACCCCTCCTCAAGAGGTGGCCAGGACCACTTTCCTGGTGGGTGGTTACCAGGAAACCTTCCAATTTTTCAAGAAAAGCCAGAAGTCCAGGTTTTATGTGAAATCTCCTGACTTTTAAAAAAAATTGTTGACCACTAGCTAAATTTTAAAACAATATGCAGGCCAAGCAGTTTGAGATGCCGCCTTCCAGCCTTAACCCCTAGTTTCCATGGGAGGGGCTGGAGGACATGGGAGGATCCCCCTGCCTCAGGGACTCTGGGCGTCGATGTGTGGATGGCCTGTGGCTTTAGAGCAGCTGCTGATGGCAGAAAACCCTTCCTAAGAGGGACAGGAGGGACAGATGGGACTGCCACATGTAACCCACCGCACTGAGCAGCCAGACCAGGCAGTGCCAGCCAAGGAGATGGAGGGAAACACAGGGCATAGTGTCAGCAGACGCCAAATCTCTGCTCCATACTGGATGGCCTTGGTCAAGTCACTTCTCTGAGCCTCAGTTTCCTTATCTGACATAATAAAAGCTCACTCTTGTAAAATGCTGAAAGCTCTGAAGTTCTCTCAAACACAGCTCTGTGAGGCATGCAGGGCAGTAAGCATTACCGTATTTTCCAGGTGAGGAGTCAAAGCGAGTGGGTAAGGCATCTGGGACATGTGACACTTGCCATACCCAGTGGCTAGCTCTACTTGGAAGACTACCAGGCCCTTCAATCAGAATTGGCCAAGCCTGTTCTTCCCCCAGTCTTCCCTGTTTCAGTAAGTGATACCACCTGGATGCTCAGTCCAACAGTTTGGAAGTCATCTGGGACTCATCCTGTGTCCCCACACCCCATACCTAGTCAGCCAGCGCTATTGGCTCCACTCCACACACAGACAAATCCACACGATCTCCACGCCCACTGCCGCCATCCTCGTCTGAGCCCCCGTGCCCTCATCCGGGTAGCTGCAGCGGCCTAACTGGGCTTCCTGCCTCTTCCTTCCCTTGACCTCATGGCAACCGGAGGGATCTATTAAAGACTGAAACCAAATTGCCTCACCCACGCCCCCAGTGCCGCTGATAGCACTCCCACGGCTTCTTATCACACCTGGAATGAGTCCTGAAACCTTCCCATGGCCTGATAGATCCTAAATTAAATGATATGGCCCAGCAACCTCTCCGATCCCCCCTCCCCCGGCTCACTGTGCTCCCAACACACCAGTCTGTTTGCTGCTGCTAGATCAGATCAAGCTGTTTCCACCGGAGAGCCCAGGCCTCCCTGTCTCCTCCCTGAGGATGTACTTCACCCTGACCTTCACGGGCTGACCTCTGCTTATCACTCAGACCCCAACTCGAGAATGCCTTGTCTTAGAGCCTTCCCTGAGCAGCTGATGCTGGGCCCCACCCGCCCACGATCACATTGCCCTCTTTCTATTTTCCACCGTGTCAAACTCTTACTCATCCAATGTTTACCTGTTTTTTATGTGTCTTTCCCACCCACCCGAACAAAAGCCGCATGAGATCTGGGACGTCACTTGGCTGTGCACAGCCACCTCCCCAAGGCCTGGCTTAGAGTGAGCACTGAATAAAGATGATTATAGTTGAGGGAATGAAGGGGGGATACAGAGGCTCAGCGGCAAAGCTGGGCTCTGCACCCAGGTCTGTGACGCCCCTAAGTCCGTCTTCTTCCTTCTGCTGCACAAAGGAGCAAGGGCCCGGAGGTTCTTTCTGAGATGCTCATCCTAAGGGTCAACCTACCTCTTCTCAACAGCCACTCACGCACAGTGTCAGTGACGTCAAAAGACAGCCACTCGGCAGTGCCCCGCGTGGGCAGATTCTTGCCACCAATATAGCGCTGTTTGGCGATGTGCTCATCCGGCCGAAGTATCTACAAGTAGAGAAAGGATTTAGTACCCAAAGCCAGGACAGGGCACCACAGGATGTGGCACAACACAGGAGGACAGGTGAGGGCAGCCACAGGAAACGAAAGGTCTCTGCACCGTCACTCTCGGTCCTCTTAATGACAGATGCAGATACAGAAACTGAGGCTCAGAGAAGCCAGGACTCAAGCCCCGGTCTGTGGGACTCTGTGCCCAGCGCCGGCCTAAGGGTCACAGCAAAGGAACCGGCTCCTCACCTGGAAGAGCTCGATCCTCTGCTCGTTGCGCTTGGAGCTGGGGTTGGGAACCCGCAAGACCCGGAATTCTGCCCGGAACAGGTTGGTTCCGTTTTTCTCCACTGAGGACACGTTGAAGCGGAAAACCTTGGAGGTGATTCCTTTGGGGCACACAGCCAGCTCGTCTAGGAGAGAAAGCCACGGGGAGAGGCACCGCGTGAGCGAGGGCCGCGGGAACGGTGTGCCGCTGCTGCCACGCACCGAGTGACCTCCCTGGAGGCTTGAGCCCTCAGACTTAAAGGTGGAGATAGGAGGAAGCTTCTTGGTGACCCTAGAATCATACAGGGTCCTGAGCAAGGAGCAGTTAGACCTCAGAGCCCCAGGACGTGGCCCTAGAGACTGGCCGGTCAAATGTCACTGCCCTATCCTCCCCTTGCCTCTCCAGCCTGTTTACTCGTTTAGAAAACACGGTTCTCAGAAGGCATCAGCAATGCCCCTCGTAGCTGACACGTCATAGAGCTAGTTCATCCATTCACGTGTTTGTTCTTTCAGACTTTCGTTCCCTTGCCAAGAACGTACTGAGCAAACGCTGTGTGCCAAGCACGGTGGTGACACTAGGAGGCAGAAAGCGGGTAGACACAGCCTGTGCTTCGAGGGGATTAATATCCAGGGGATTAACATCTTGATTAACATCAAGTTGTCAATACACGGACCCAACAGACAGGGCCAGAGAGACCGGGTCTTTGGGGAAGGACTTGCTATAGGAAATCAAAGGAGAGAGAGAGCTGGAGCGCTTCACGGAAGAGGTGGTAACCGATCTGGGCCCTGCAGGAGGAGGGTTTGAGGGCGAGCAGGAAAGAACTTGTGCATGGCGGGGCTGCCGGAAGCAGAGGCAGGGAGGGGGAGATGCTGCTCTGAGGCAGCAAGGTTGGGGTCCCCTGTAGGGAGGCCACATGTCAGATGGAAAGGTTGGATTTTACCCTATTGCTGGGCATGGTAGTAGTCTGTAGTCCCAGCTACTCAGGAGGCTGAGGCAGGGGGGGATGGCTTGAGGCCAGGAGTTCAAGACCAGCCTGGGCAACACAGTGAGAGCCCCGTCTCTAAATATAATTAAAAAAAATTTATCCTGATAAACATAGAGAGCACAGAAAGTGTTTGAGCAGTGCAGTGACATATCAGCCCTGTGTTTCAGACCTAATGAAGCAGGGTTTGTATGACAAACAGCCCACATTTGGAGCCTGGCGGAAACACAGATGTTTCTTTAGACTGAGCTGCTTGGTCACCATTGGTTCCTTTCTCTTTGAGGGCCTTTTTCCTTGACAGCACGTGCTACGCCGGCCTCTGTCACCCAGTGGCCTCTTCATACCTGTCCACAAAACAGAGGCAGCCAATGCTCTCTCCCACCCCTCAGAGCCAGAGAAAGCAAAGATCCTGTCTGTTTTCTGCTCCTGTGCACTTTATAACCTCAAGGTCTGAGCAGCATTAACACCCAGAGAAAAACCTTCTACACAAACACTAACAATAACCAGAACTTGACATTCAGGCTCACAGACCCAGATTCCACACATAATAGACATGGCTGGAATGAGCTCACGATCACCCTGTGGGGTGATTTAGGAAGTCACGGACAAGGCAGGAAGGATCAGAGGCCTGGAAACAAGCACATGCGCTACTGATCTTCAGGAAAGGATGAATGAATGTTTCTGGAAATTGCCATCTGGTCGGCCTGACACTGGTTCTTAGCAAATTAATGGAACAGCTGTTAGGAAAACAAATGTGTGAATGCCGGCTAATGAAGCCTTGATTAATAATTGGCTTTGAGAGAACAAATACTGCCAACTATTCCCTAAACCATTTCGGATAGAACCAGAGAGGGATCAGCGACAGCAATCTAGTGTGTAAGCGTGCAAGCTTGTAATCCTCTGGACGTGGAGAAGCTAGTTGGACTGGCAACCTTCTCAAGGACAGAGCTGTCATCAAAATGGCTTCAGCTGTAACAGCACCTCCAGCAGGAGGAATAAAGGGTCAGTGCCAAGTGCACCTTGCTGTAAAAAGGAAAAGGGGAGCGGAAACAGCACCTGCTGGTGCGGAGACTCAGTGGGGTCAGGGTGGTGGGGAGCCAGGAATGAGCTCAGGGAGTCCTCAGGACACCTAGTGACCGTCCTCTTTGGTTCCTCCCAGCCCATCAATCCTACATCTGCTCTCTAAGATTCTCCTGGTGAGAACTGTAAGGAGATTTCACGAAGGAGGCGGGCAGGCTCATATTCTGGGAGCTATAGATTGCCAACTGCGTTAGAAGGTCCATCAGGAGTCATCGAGTGCAACCCTCTTCAGAGGAAGAACCCGATGTCCAGAAGGGTCTTGGCTGAGATCACACGCAAGTTAATTGACACAAGCTGCTTGACACTAGCAAGCAAAGCTTGGACATAGTTATTAGTGATTTAAAGAGAATTGCCTGGGAGAGAAAAGAAAATGTAAATAGAATCTTCTTGACAATTAAATCCAGCGAATAATAATGTTTTAAATAATTTGTGCAATGAATCAGAGTGTAAATAAACAAAATGTTTATTTACCACCTTACATTGCAGAGAGCTTTTAGTAACTCATCTGACCCTCTAAGAACCCTTGAGGAGAACGAGAATACATACAATTTATCATTCTACTAATGAGGAAACTGAGCGGCAGTCACTTTAGCTAGGTCACTCAGCTTGCAGATAGCACAGTGGGATTTGAAGGTCTTCTGACTACACCTTATTTATTGAAGCAGAGACTCTAGAAGCTGGAGGAGACATGGGAGATCATCTAGTGGAGATGGTTTCTGCAACAAAATGTGGCAGGATTCCATGAAATGGGGCTAGAGCCCCAACCTCCGACAAGGGCCAACTGCCAATCAGTTTCGTGTTTCCTAAGCCATGCCTCTGCAGAACACTAGTATTATTGAGAGCCGGATTAGGGGTCCCACCTTTACAAATTAAATTATGACCAACTTTTTCCATTGCACAGAAAAATATATGTTGATGAATGCCATTTTTCTCTATTTTTCTTTAGGGAGCAAAAAAACAAGCAAAGGATATTCATGTAGAGGATTCATGGAAAAACCAGGAAATAGCTGACCATGTTTAGTTAACTGCCTTTTAAAATGTTTTCAGACACCTGGGCTGGAAGGTGTGCCTTTGCTTGCATACATCATTTCTGCTGGTTCCAATGAAGGGACTGTGTATGAGTGTGGCTGTACTTCTCTACCCTGGCTGTACATTAGAATCACCTGGAGAACTTTAAAAACAGATGCTGCTTGGACCCACTCCCCAGCGATTCTGACTGCATTGGAGTGAGTGGGTACAAACTCAGCATTTTTTTCTTAAAGATCTCCAGATGATTCTAATGTGCAGCCAAGGTTGAGAACAACAGTTTATAACGTTCTGCAATAGGTACCATGGCTCCCAGGTGTGCTGGAAGTTTGAGAAACCACTGCCATTTAAACTTTAATGGTTTAAATGGATTCACTTTTAAATAAATTAGACATGTTGTTTAGCCAATGCATCATCTTGAAAAATTTTGAATTAGAAGCCCATAAACATTCTAAGCCCGTGTTAAAAATTGGAAGGTTTCACAGAAAGATCCAGGTTTTCTGTTCTTCTGGGAAAAGGTAAGAGCTAGTCAAGCTGGACCCACACTCCTGACTACAAAACCAAGCAGGAGCTGAGCAGTGGCTGCCTCTGTTAACAGCGCACATGGGCTCCAGGTCCACTCCCTGCCCCTGCCACACACACCCTATTTTCTTCATGACCCCAAGGCCAAGTGTCCCGTCCAAGTCATCACGGGCTTGTGCCATCGCTTTTCTTCTAGATCATGTGCATTTCCCTCCTGGTCTCTGTGGGCACTTGTGTTTGCAACCCTTCTAAGGAAAGGTTTTGCCCTAGCTCACTCATAGAGTCTTCAGCTTCTATGTTGCTGAAAATACAGATTCCCAGGACCCCACCGCCCTGAGAGTCTGAATCTGTAAGGGTGGGGTGGGGCCTGGGAGTGCACAAGTACCTCGCCTCTGGACCACACCTGGATAAGCGCTGGCCTACCACTGTTCACATGGCATTCCGGGCAAATGAGTTTTCAATATGAAATGTCTTTTAATTTTAAGAGTGAACAAAATCTACATTTAGCAGCCAGAAAAGAAAGTCTTAAATACTGAGTTTTCTCTTTGCTGGTTGCCTTTGGCCAAAAACAAGAAGAGTCTCCCAGCAGACACAGATAATTACAAGCCAGAAGATAAAACAACACCTCCACTGGCGATATCTTGGTAAGAAGGATGACAAAGGAACTGAAAAAGCCATGTCCCCACCACATGGGTCAGAGAAAGTCTCAACTGACTTCCCATAGCAAAATCCTGGAGAGTTATAAAAGGGATGACAAAGTCTTGCCCGTACTCCCCAGCAGAGACTGTTGAATCATCCCAGATGTAATTATAAAATCCTTTCAGCCAAAAGGGAGTTTGGAGACCATCTCTGACTTTCCAGATGAGGAAACTGGAGCTCAGAGAGGTGATTTTGGCGTGGCTTTGGGTGCTTAACCTAACTGAGGCTCATTAAGGAAAGAAAACCCTTTCATGAAAATTGGGAGAACATTTGTGGAAGTACGAATCTCCTGGGGAAAAATAGGCAGAGCTAAGAAAGAACAAATCCAGTTATCCCTATGCACTCTGCCACCTGGGCCTCTAAGATAATAGGTCCTGTCCCCTCCTGCTTGGTCAAACATGTGATTCATTTATGTTGTAAATCACATTTCTATTGAACCCTGAAGGTTAAAGGTAGGACTTAAAATGTGTACATTACACACACATTCGTACTTAGCAGCATGCGTTCTGCATGCAGCATGTCTAGGGTAGAGTCCCTGCTTTTTGGACAAATTACTTAACTGATCCACATCTCAGTTTCCCCATCTGTACACAGGGAGGTGAGAGTATCCACAGACAGGGCAGAGCTGAAGGACCAACCGGCCCTCCTCTCTGCTGTCACCTCCATGCTCCTTCTCCTGCACTGCTCAAGAGCATTCCTTCTTTCACTTTCCTCCCTGGCCCCTGGCCCCTTGCCCCGGCTCCTAACGCCACTCCCCTTCAGTGCCTGTCCTCTGGGTAAGGGAGGTGACCCAGGGTGATGAAATTTGGAAGACAGCGTGATCTCCTTACTTCCCCAGCAGAAGCTCTGGCATCGGGACCCTGCTGGTGCCCCCCACAGACCTGGTCCCACCCCATCTGCCCTCACGAGTTAAGGACATGCTTCCCTCACCCTGTGCCTCTGAGGATGGCTGTCAGCTCCTGCTCAGCGTCTGCCCGCTGCCTTCGTTATAATTATCCATGCCTTGTGCGTCTGCCTCTCTGAGGCGGGCTCAGCACATGATCAGCTGCAGGGCGGGCCCAGGTCCATGTCTGTTCGGCCTCCGTGTCACCTCCAACAGCTGCAGAGTCTGGGCCTGCTTCCTGTTTGCACCTGGGAGCCTCCATAGCATCGCCCCTATCCCTCTGGGCGCTGGCCCCTCCTCCAAATCCCAAACAGCATCCTGCTCCCTGTGCCGGGGTCCCCTGGACCAGACCACTGCTCTGCGGCCTCCCGATATGCTGCAGCTGTCAGCTCTTCCTGCTGCAGCCAGGAGCTGCCAAGATCTGTGGGCCCTGCCCTGGCTTTTCCCAAGGCTGGCCACTCTTTGTGCCCTGAGCCTCTGCACAAAATCAATGTCCACTTGTACCTGTGTGGCCCTGCATCCCTCTGGCTCATTCATTCTCAGCTCAGGATTCCAAGCTGGGTGGGCCCTCGTGACTCAGACTCCCTCCTCCCTCTGACTCCTCCTCCTGACCCAGACCATTAAGGTCCCAGTGCTGCTCTCTTGCCCTGGACTCCCCTCAGACGTCTCTTGCTGGCCTCAGATTTTGACCCTCCTCTGACGTTTGTGACCACTATCTCCTGCTTGGTGGGTGCCCAGGGAGTCAGGGGCTCAGCCCTCCAGCTGCTGAGTGCCTCTGGGAACTATGGGCCCCTGGCAGACTCGGAGCCAGCCCCACCCAGAGGACCCTGGGCAGGGAGCACGAACTCGGCCTCAGCCTCCGCCCCACACGGCAGCCACATCCTAAGGAAGGGCGCCCCAGGCAGCCACAGGAAACTGGAGTGGGAACCCCTCGCCAGTAACCACAGGCTCCTCTGCCCGGCGTGGGTCAGCCCCAAACAGGGCCTTCTGCACCTTCAGCCAGAGCTGGTCCGCCCATCAGCACCCTCTCCTGCTCCTTCTTCCCAGCCAGGTTCCTTTCAACCCCTGCCGCTCTGCCCACCCTCCCCCTGCTGGCTCCCTCCCACGCCCCATGCTCCGGACACTGCCACCTCCCAGGTGGGCCTGGGCTGAGGTAGTCAGGACCGCGAGGACACCTGCTGGTAGCAAAAGCAAACAGAGCTGCTCCCAGAGTCTCTGGCCCACAAGTGGCTCACATTCCTCTTTCCTGGGCTGTCAGTTTCTCAACATCTGCCAAATTTCTCTCTCTTGTATTGAGGTTTTTAAAATCCCCGTTCAGTAAACACACATGACTTCCACACGTGTACAAACACACACAGACGTCTCACCAAGAAGCTGCCCAGTTCCTCGGCGTGGAGGGGAGCCTCCAGGGAAGGCCCGCTCCCAGACACATCCCCAGCACCCACCGCCCCCTCACCCACTCTCCCGTGACACGCAGACACAAAGGGCGCCAGCCCTCTGCTGCGCATCCACAGCCAAAACCCTGCTCCCCCGGGGGCCACCGGCCTGGAGGGCACCCATTTTGAGCACATGAATCTGTCTATTGTACCACACAAGACTACATGTCACCCTAAAGTACCGGGACATGTGAACATACATGCATACCCTGTCCCCCCTACAGACAGCTCACATGGGTCACGTGGGTCACGTGGGTGGGGTAGACCAAAGGGCCCAGGCAGCAAGAAGCTGTCTCTTGCCTGGGCTTCAAAAAGCTTGACAGACATTAATTTAGGGCAGGTACTCTTCTTCCCAGGAATTGGAAAAACTGACCCGGAGACGTGTCACAAAGAGTTGCAAAAAGCAGGGAGAAGACCAAGGTCTCCAGACTCAGAGAACTGAAGGGCTCTCAAGAGAACCGGCCTTCCCCGTTATGGCATGCAGATGCTCGCAGTCACCCACACGATCGCATGTGCAAGAACACATATGTTTCCCTGGACAACACAACGTAATTCCAAATTAAAATCAGTCAAGGATGTGATGGGAGTTCAGCAAGCCACTGGCTCCAGGGCTCCTGGCCTCCCAGAAGTGTCCAGCTCTTCCCAGAATGGCTCTGTCTCCTTCCCCACCCACCTCCCCAGCTCCAACCGTGCATCGCACATCCTGAGCCTTGGTGCTGGTGGACCCTGGAGCACCCTCCTGCACGGCCAGCACAGGCGCCCTCCACGGGGCTCCCTACTCCAGTTCAGACCCTCCAGAGCAGAAGCCCCAGCAAGAATGTGGACTTACTGTGCTCCGCCAGCCCCTGGATCATGTCGAATTTATGGATTTCTTTGGCATAGTATTCCGACTCGGTGTTTTCCTGAGTGCAGCCTTCTTCCTTCTCCCCCTGCATCTCCTCCAGCAGCTCCCGGGTGCTGTTGTAAAGGGCCAGGACCTGATAGGGGACGTGGGTCATCACTGATGGCTCAGGGGGGCTGGTGAGCCTGAGCTTGCTCAAGATCTGTCCCCTAATGGCTTCCACCCTCTTCTTCTTGATGTGGCCAAAGTCCAAGGTGGTGCAAGTGGACAGAGCAAGGCTGACTGTGGCAAAGTTCAGCAGGGCCAGGACCACCAGAGCCCTTTGCAAGTGCATCTTCATGTGCGAGCCGGGGAGAGAGGCCGGGGGGACGGCGAGGCCTGGCGAGGAGGAGACCCCAGCAGACGTGCAGAAGGAGGGAGGAAAACCAGGCGGCCTCCCCAGATCCCAAAGACTGAGGCTTGGCAAGAAGGTGCATGAACTCACTGCACTGCGAGAGCTTCAGGACTTCCAGGAAGCGCTGGCAACCCTGAGGACGAAGAAGCGGACTGTGTGCCTTGTAGCGCTGGGATTCTTGTCCATGTGTCTAAACAGGTTTTGCTGGGCTCTGACTCCCAGCAGGCCAGGTGGAGGGCAAGCAGAGGGCTGGGAGGGGTGGCAAGGCAGCTGGGAGTGGGAAGGGAGCTGGAGTTTTTCCTTAGGTAAAAATAAATAGAGCGGATATCTGATATTGCCAAACGCCGCTTGGCGATGGGGAGAAAGTGGGTATTTTAAAGAAGGAGCAGAAGGACCATGGCTGGGTCCCAAAATCAAAATCCTTGTCTTGCCCTGAAGGAGAATACGAAAAAAGAATGGAAAAGAAAAGGAAAAAGAAAATGTTCAGAGAAAAAAAAAATCAGATCACCAGTGAGTAGGTGGGGAGAGGCAGGGCTGGGCAGTTGCTGGCCCAGCTAAAGGTGGGGGCAGTACAGGACACACTTGTCTCTCAGGCACTCCATTCATGCTTTCTCTTTTGTTTACACTTCCTCGGGGGCTTTCTAAATGACTTTGTTCACGCTGCCTCTCGTCTTCATTGGCTGGGGTTGGGGTTATGTGCAATTGGAAGGCAGGGAGGACAGGCCTCTGGAGAGCAGCCCCAATAATCCACTTGGACGCCCTGGGTCACCAGCACCTCGGCTTGTCTTCTCCCTCGGCCATTGCTTCTGTCCCCTGCTTCTCTTTAAAAAAATGAAAAGGAAAAGAAAAAGAAAATAGAAGCCAGTTCACTGCACGCCCGCTCCGGAAAGCTGTTACTCCTTCTTTCGCATGCTGCTTCCCCTATCTCTCGCCTCTCTTTTCCCTGGGACTTGGCCTCTGCTTCCCTCCCTGTCTCACTCTCCCTCTCTCCCTCTCTCCCTCTCTCTCTCGCTCCTCTCCCTCTCACACACACACATGCACACACACTGCTTTCTCTATTTCTCTCGGCTGAAATTTTATACCTCCCTCCCATGACGTCTCCGGCCCGGGGTGGGGGAGGGAGGGACCAGCGCACGCAGCCTCTTTTGCTGCACGATTTTAATGTTTTAAACAGGCACAGGAAAAGCCGAGCCCATTTGAAAAATACTTTGCGAGTCCTCTCGTTCGACGTGGTAACTGAACTTTTTTTCCCCTCTTGGAGTCACTCCTGCTACACGCTGGCTGTTTTTCTGGAAAGTTACTCCGACGATCCCCCTCCCTCCCTCTCCGCCGACCCGCTCGCCCTCGCGCCAGCTGTCAGTCGGCGCTCGCCTCGGCCCGTGCCCCGCTCCCTCCCTGCCCCCAGGCCCGGCCGCCCGGGCCAGGCCGGACACCGCGCGGGGGCCGCGGGGTAGGGACGGGCGCGACAGGGGCGACGCCCGGGCTGCGAGCGGGTTGGAGGGTCGGGTCCAGCTCCGCGGCGATCCTGGCCGCGATTCTTCATTGACAGGGCTGGAGTCGGGCGGCCGGCGGAAGCCTGGAGACGCTCCAGGGCCCGTGAAAAATGGTGGCGCTTTCCGGAAGGCCGAGGGTGCCCCCTGGCGAGGCGAGGCCGCCAGTGTAGGCGGCTCGGCCTGTCGGCGGCCCGGGAGGCGGGCAGGGCTCCGGGGCTGCAGAGGGGGCTTCGCGAGAGGGCGAGAGAAACCAGACCCGGTGCCTCGGGGAGTCGCCTGGCTGTCGGCCCCACGTGCGCACAAGAGCACCTCTCCCTGTCCGGGCCGCCGCGCGCGAGCCGCCCTCCGCAGAAACGGCGTCCAGATGTCCGCAGCCGCCCTCCCCGCCGCGGGTTCGCGGGGAGCCGCGCCAGCGAGCGCAAAGTCAGCAGTTGGCCCGAGCCCATTTCCCAGATGGGTGAGGGGAAGTTTGCTCTCCGCTCTCCTTCGTCTCAGCCTGAGCTCCTGGGCCTTTTCCCACGAGCAGCGTAAGGAGGGCGAGGCACGTTGCTGCCCCCACCTCCGACACAGCACCGTGTCTGACTTGATCACTCGCCCAAGAATTAGTGCTGCTCCCATCCCACCTCACTCCAGCCTTCCTGGACCCTCCCTGGCAGGTCTGGCTCCTGGGCCTCTAAGGATGTCCACTGCCTCCCAGGAGAGTAGCGGATCGTTTTACAGTTGAGGGAACTGAGGCACAGAGATATTTTCAAAATATCTCTGCTTGTGAGTGGCGGAGGGGCTATTTAACAGGGGCTGTCTAGTTTGAGTAGGCATTATTTTCATTTGCATAACCAATGAGGAAACCTAGTTGCAGGAACTTTAAAAGTAGGCTGGGCCTGGTGGCTCACACCTGTAATCCCAGCCCTATGGGAGGCAGAGGCAGGAGGATCTCTTGAGGCCTGGAGTTCGAGACTAGCCTGAGCAACATAAAGAGATCCCAGTCTCCACAAAAAATTAAGAAAAATTAGATGGGCCTGGCGGCACGTGCCTGTAGTCCCAGCTACTTTAGAGGCTGAGGCAGGAGGATTGCTCGAGCCCAGGAGTTGGAGCTATGATTGTGCCACTGTGATATACTGCCTCTGAAAATTGAGGAATAGTTTGATGTTTACTGTATGTCAGACACTGTTTTAGGCTCTGTGGATATATCTGCGAACAAAACAAACAAAACACTTGCTCTCGTGGAGCTTATATTTTAGAAGCAGGGACGGGACAGTGGAAGAAGCAATCAACTAAATAAATATGTAAATTATGTAAAATATGTAAATTATGATGAAAGGTAAGTGCCATGGTTTAACAAACCTCACACATGATTCAGGTGCTCAGCAAGTTTTGGAAGCCACTATTCCAGAGCATCTCTCTGCCCAAGGTGAGGGCCATTCACCTTTTGTTTTCAGGAAGTTGGGGAAGAAGTGGGGGTGGTGGCCTGGAAACTGACTATAAGGTGGTGGTGGTATGGTGTGAGCTTACAAGAAATGGAAAAATTCAAAATCCATCTGGCACCAAGGAAGAAGGGAACAAGGGATTCATTGGAGCCTGTATTTCATCTGTCTTAGATTTTTGGCAATGAATGTCTCTTCAGATTAAAATGTGACAAAATATTCTCACTAAGAAGCAGAGTTGATGAGTAGAGGATTTTAGAGGTAATCTCTAACGGTAGTTCCAAGGGAGGAAACTGCTATCCAGAGAGGGCTCACCCTGGCTACACAGGTGGTTATCCACAGAGCTTGGATGAGAACTTAACTCTTCTGACATCCAGGCCTGTGCTCTTGCTGTCACAAGGCATGCTAGTGCACAGTCCTACCCAGTAAACGTGTAGAATGAATGCTTGAACCGAGTAATTTACTGGAATTTACTGGGTATCTTACAAATGCTTGCAATCTGGTTTTAGGGGTGCTACTCCCACTTCCAAGTCCTTGATTTTGACCCGTGGCCATCCAGGCCTTATCCCCAGCATAATATGGGGGATATTGTTCATTCTTAGGGCCATGAGCCCATCTCCTGTGGGTCTCAGCCAACCAGTGCCAGGGACCGGGCCAGGAGTGTTGACTTGGAGATCTTACATGGGAAGTCAATGAAGATTCAACTCAACTGCCCCATCAGGCTGGGAAATTGTGGGACATTTCTCTCTGCCACCCTAGGAGAATGGCTGACTCCAGTAATATCTGGCTTCAGAAGGGCACCGGGCTCTGCTGCTTGGGGCTCAAGTGATTTTCCTCAAGCCACCCCTTTGCACCTCAATGTCCTCTATTGTTGTATAGAGATATTACTGCTACTCACTTTGTGGGGATGTAGGGATTTAATGAGATATAAAATATTTGTACTTTTTAAAGTTATTACTACTCAAGTATTTGATGTGTTGGTTCAATCTCTGTAAACTTCTTGAAGGCAAAGATTATGTATATTACATTTTCCATAATTCATTTAAACCATTTGTTACACCTGACTCCCTGTGAACCTGTTTTCTCATCTGTCAGATAGGAGGTTATACCCCCTCACATGAGCTAATAACTGTGATGGCCCCCTGTACATTGCAAAGAGCTGTACAAATGGTAGGCACCGGTATTATAATTACTATTATTAGCGGTAGTGCTTTGCACTTCATTACTGATGTATTTTAGAAGAGCTACAAATGCAGACAGTTCCTAAAAACTAAAATTATTTCACTGGCCCACAGGAACAGCCATAGCCGGTTTTAATATCTAGAGTTTTCTTCCGGAAGTCAAGCAAGGGAGGTTTGGGAAAGATTTGGTTTAAGTTGGACGGTGGCACACAGACTGCAGGAACAATGCGGCGGACCCTTTAAATAGTGGGTTGGAAGGGCGGAGCCGTCGTTAGAGACGCAGCTGGGCTGCTCGGTTCCCAGGAAGTGACGTCAGAGGCAGCGGGATGGAGGATCTGCTGGAACTGGGCGAGGAGTGGCGCCGCGGCTCGGCTGCCTCCGTGAGGACCCACGCGGGGGTTGGGGGCCAGGATTTGGCGGGTGGGGAGGAGCGACCTCGCCGGCTCCGGCTTCCTGAGGCGCCTCAGGGCAGCGGGCCCCGAGCCGCGCCCGGTGAGGCCCGGGGGGAGGCGGCATCAGCCGCCCCGCCTCTCGGCCGCAGTGGGCCCCGCCGCTGCTGGCGTGGGGTTTGCTTTCTTTAAAATCTTCAAAAAGTGGAAAACAGATCCTGTTCCCGCGGCCTCTGGCACTGGTGGGAAAATTCCGAGCCTCTCTCGGCTTTCTGAAGCCCCAAGTGCGAACTCCCCCATAACAGACAGGTCTGAGGGTGATTGAAGGGGCCCTCGCCAGAGTGGCACTTGTACACGTCCTGGAGTTTTCCCCTTGGAAACAATTCCAGAAGTTCATGTAAAAGCCGCACTGTTTTATATCTTGAAGGGAGGTAGGCGGGGACGGTCTTTCTTCTCCGTCACCCCCGCGGGAAGGTGGGAGTTACCTAAGTTTCATAGGTAAGGAAATCAGGACTCTGATTTAGAACGTGAGGAAGTGATTAGGTGCTCCGGCCTTGAGGTCAGTTGGAGTTAAAGCTGTTGCGTGGGTTAAAACACCTTTCCCTCTGTTTCCTTATGCCTAGAATGGAGGTGTAATGGATAATGAAATGAGATAATGCTTGGAAAGCATTTAACACAGTGCTTGGCATATGCTGAATTACCAGAAGAGGTTAGCTACTGTTGGCTCTGAGGCTGTGATTTAACTAAGGTTGTAGTCAGTAAATAACAGCTTGATTCAAGACCCAAGTTCAGTGTTTATCTTACTCATCACAACCCCATCAGGCCTTTTTATCTTTAAAAGTAATCAAGAGCCCCAGTCACTAAAAGATTGGGCCGCAGGGCAAGTCTTTAGATTCTGCTGTTGAAATCTCTTAAGTGTTTTGAAGTGCCCTGGTAGCGTTGGATGTCCTCCAGGTACTAGAGAGGAGTACCTCTCTGAGGGAGATATGAGAGCCAGTGGCTCTCATATTCTGAATGAAGCAGACTGCCTGATTGGCCAAGGAGAATATTAGGTCACCAGGCCTTTCTGATAGGTGAACTTTTTTAGTACCTGGGGATGTGAATTAGTTGTTTATTCATTCATCCTTTCAACAAATATTTATTGAGCCCTTACGGAGTATATCACAAATTTCCTAGGTGCTGGAGATACAGCAGTGAACAAAACAAAGTGGAGGAAGGTAAACAATAAACAGACTGCATTTAACAGACAAAATCAGGTTGTAATGTAGTTTTTCTACCCTGTAGATTTATACAGGGTCTTTAAGAAATTTGAAACTTTAAAATTCTTAGCAGCCATTAGAGAAATCATTTGTAAATAGCATTTAGAGACAAGATCATTTAAGTTTTATTTCAGCACAACCACTGTGTATAGCATGCCACATTCAGATACCCGATATGACAAATGGAAAAGGGCAACCACAATGAAGGGATGGAATTGTCTGCCTTGAGAAGAAATTGAGCTGCGTATCAGAGAGATTGTTTCCATCATCCCTGAAACCTAAATGATTGACATGACAATTTGAAGTGTAAAAACACTGCATAAGAGTTTTTATGAACTCCTCTGTAACCATTGGTGCAATCAGTCCTTAGAACATCTTAAGACAAATTTCAGTATAGTGTAAAGAACCTAGGATTTACTCTTAGATTTGTGTCTGCCACTTACCTTCCTGGGCCTTATTTGTAAAATGGCGTCAGTCCCTGTCCCTGTTATTATGAGAATCAAATGAAACCTCATTAAGTGAGATCTAAAAAGTGCTTATATTAATGCTCGTTTTTTAAACAAAGTAAAGCAAAACTATAAATATTTCAACACCCACTAGTCTGCCTAAATAAGTTTTGTTTATGTGCCGGAAAGCATTTGAGACACAGAGCCTCCACCCTAGGAGGGCCTTGGGAAACACCTGCATATGGTTCATTTGATGACTAAGAATTTTGAAGTGCTCTGATTTCCGAAGATAACATCTCAAAATTCTTGTCATAGATTTTCCCTTAATGTCTGTAAAGGCAAATCTGATTAGTGTATATATCAAAGCAAATGCTATCTGTTTTACTCTTGTGTCAGTTATGAAATTTAGGAATTCTTTCCAAAAGCCTATTTAATAACTATTTTCATGCCAAGCTACAGCCTTGAAATTAGGCCTTCCTAAAATCCCATATAGGAACATGCAGGTCTTTACCCTTTTCTCTGAGCCATGGCATGAGGTCTCTGCTCATTCTAGAGGAATTTCTAACCACATTTCTTTGGGTAGAAAAGTGATTTTGCTTTTGTAGTCCCTATGGCTGTTAAAAGAAAACCTTGTGATCATTAACTCATGAATTTACTCTTCTCCTATCAAGTAGAACAGGCCTCAGTTGCTTTTTTGAGTTTGGACAATTTTCTAAGAACATATCCAAGTTACTCAAATCCTTTTCTCCACTATATCATCATAAATCCAGTCCTTGCTTACCTTCCCAGAATTGTCATCCTTATAATGGCTTAAAGGACATTGGGTCAGCAGTGCCCTCTGTCTCTCCTTACAGGGGCCCAAGATGGGTCGCCGAGCTCAACAGGAGCCAGCTCAGGCCGAGAATCACTTCAGTGGCAAGAATTCCTCTTTGACTCTGACTCGAGAGGTGGGTGCTAAAAAATTAATCTGAAGACATGCTTTTTAAAAATTAGTGATTCCTCAGAGAGCAAGGATTTGGTATTCTGTATTTCTTCTCTTAAATGCCAGCCCTTCCTTCCGTCTTGACATGGGAATTCCCTTCCTTGGCATTTGTCCTAGTAGCAGGAAATGAAGGAGGAAGTTTTTTCTTTGACGATAGACTAGTTTCTTTGCATTTCTTTATGTCTTAGCATAGAACTTTTTATGTTAGCTGAAGCCAGGGACTGGGAAGTTTCAAAACCCAGTAGAGATACAGGTTTTTATTTCTGCTGAATAAATTCCAGTAAGGCTTGCTGGTGATGTAAGGTTGGATGGATTATACAACTGGACATTTGCTCTTAGTGGCGACCTGCACTTTCCAGTTTTCAGGCAGGAAGAGGACCTTTGATTGGCCTTACTTGAAACTTTTCCCGGTGGCCTGGAGTTATGGGAAAATATCCATCATCTTTGTAGAGGGTGGGTAATTTTGATGAGCAATGCTTTTCAATGCCAGTGAACTACTTTTGGCAGTTTACTCAGAGCACCTTTTTACCTTCCTCTGTCCATGTGAAAAAACTTTTCAAGAGTCAACCTCAGGGTCATCCCCTCTGTTAGTTCTTTTCTAACTTCTCCAGGCTGACTTAGTACCTATCCCATAGTACCTACTTCCAGTAATGCCTACTATAGAGCATATCACATTATGTGCTTGTTGTCTTTTACATGTCTGTCTGCCCCCCTAGCTCTCAGACAGTGGGAAACCTGGCTTCTAGCTTGCTGGCCCAGAGTCATTTTATAGCAGATGAGGTGACCTACACTGAGCAGCCTAATGGGACAGGCAGGTTCATGAGCAAAATGTGCTGGGTACATGACACAGACACACTTCACTTACATATCAAATAGGTAGGAATATTCTTCACTTTCATAGGGGAAAAAAAAACAAAAAAAAAACAAGTCTACTTAATTGTGAAGGAGGTTATAACCACCTATAGTGATTAGGTGAGTGAGCCTATGATGACTTGATCAGGATTTGAAACCTTATGTGACCCCCATACTAAATCAGCTCTTAGGCTGCGGTCAGTGGGCACTGTTCACCTACCATCGCCTTCCCGTTGGCTCCCAGGTGAGAATCATCGCTGTGAGTACGTAACTCCATAGTCATCCAGTATGATGAACTTTTCAGGGTTTCAGCTTTTCAGGAATACCTACTTACTTCAAAGCATTTACCTTTTTTTTTTTTTTTCACTCTGGGCCTTACCATTTTTCTGGGAGAACATGATGAAAAGTCATTCTGCTCCTCACCCAACTGGTGGTGCCTCTGAAAGCAAGATGCCAGTTAGGATACCAGAATTCTTTTTCTTTCTGGGCTAATTGAGGTTTGAAGCAGTATGGGCAGCCTCCCACGGGGCCAGATGCTCACTGTGCTATGTGGACCTTTTTGGATGTTTCTTTCTAAAATTAGATACCAAGACTTGTGCGTGTGCCCATTTACATTCCAGTTCTGAGTGTATTACTTGATACATTTATTTTTGTCCTCTTGCTGACTACATTCTAGGATGAAGATATCCATGCTAATGTAAATATGGTACCTGGGAGCTGTCAGACATACTGGAGTTACTTTAGAGTTAAGTAGGAATTAGTTCAAACAGATGGTTATTTTAAAGTGAGGTGGTGGAGTTGGAGCTCTGGTGAAGGAAGCAGAAAGAACACAGGGCTTGGCATCAGACGAGCAGGACTTGAGTCTGGGCTCTGCTAATTGCTTGGATCTTGAGCAAGTTCACTAATCTCTCTAATCCTCCATTTCGTTATCTGTCAAATGGTGAGGATAATACCACCAGAATGATATGGGGGTTAACTGAGATATGCATTTAAAAGCACTTTAATAAACTGAAAAGCACTGTACAAGTGTTCATTCAGTAAATGAGTAAATGAGTGTTTGGACAGTGCCTTGCTGCTTTTATTAAAGGGCAGCAAAGAAAGAAGATGTGTCAGGGTCTGTCTTAGTACTGATTTGGAAGTCTCTTCAAGGGCTATTATTCATTTATCATAGGTTGGCTGGTAGTTTTCTGGGGCAGAGTTTTTGTGCTTTCCAGTTACAGTGGCCATTTCTTATGAAGGGTGTGTAAAAGTGAAGACTTCGGGTCATACAGGCCTGGACTGAAATCCTCACTGTGTCACATATAAGCTCTATGAATCTGAGCAAGTTACTTGATCTCTCTAAGCCTCATTTTCCTCATTGATGAAACAGGGATAATCCATCCATCATGGGGGTAGCTAGAAAGAAAAAATGATACCACAGGGGTAAAGTCCTTAACACCATCTGACACGTAAGTGCTCAGTATTTTGCTAACCATTATTATTTCTCTAGAACTTGGCTGTCCTTTTTATTCTGCCTTAACCTTCTCTGCTAAGGTGGAAAGCTGGTAACCTTTAGCTGAATTTAGCCTGCAGTCATGTTTTATTTGATCCGTAAGAGTTAAAGATTTTTAATTTGGTTAACATTTATAAATTGGGAAGCTTCACATGAAAATCCAGATTTGGGGCTTCTTTTTAAAATCAGAAGTCCTGGCAGAAATGACCCCAGCACTTGAATCAAACAGCAGTGATTTTTTTCTTACATAGCCAGGGGTCCAGTGGAGGGCAGAGCAGAGTGGGTACAGTCACTGGAGGATGTCCTGCATTGCTCTAGCCCCTTCTGGCTTCCTGTTCTACCATCTGGAGCTTGTGACTTTTGTTTTCATGGTTGCAAGATGGCTGGTCATTTTCTCCAGAGATAACATCTGCATTCTAGGCAGGAAGACAGGGAATAGTTGAAGAGTTCAAGGTGCATGCCAATTAAGCATGCCCCTTCTTATCAAGAATACAGTAGCCAGAGACCTCTAAGTAAAAGTCTGCATTTCATTCGTCAGAACTGGGTCTTACAACTACTCTATGTTTCAGGAGAGTTTTTGACTGGGCACGTTGCCACACCATAACATCTGGGTTTCTTGGTGAAGGAAGGGAGCAGAATGGCTACTGAGAAGGCAGTTCAAAACCAACATGTCAATTTTAAAAAATAGAATTTACACAAAGGTTTTTTTTCTTATTCATAGCCCTGGATATGAAAGGAAAAGAATTATTTTTAGTAACTAAAAAAAAAAAAAAAAATCTACATTCCTCTCCAGTTTTTTAATTTAGAGTTCAGTGGAAACATTGTAGGCCCTGAGTTCAAGGATACCTGATTGAGTTGCCTGTGAACTCTCTTATTAATCTCTTCCTTCTTACGATGATCTCCACAACCACGTAGGACTTTCTGCCTGTAGGATACCTGTGGCACACTCCAGGTAATTAAACTCTTTCTCTCTCTCTGAGAGAAAAAGAAGGGTCTCATTATTTGCTTGTCCATTCTGTAGATTTCAAGTAATGAATTTCAAAGTGTCTGTCAATTTTAATGATTTACCAGAAAGGTGAACTCTTTGTGTCATTTTACTAGCTCAGAATTGACTGGAGTTGTGCCTACGTCTTTAGGGTTGTCTTGAATCAAATTAGGCAGTGCATGTAAAGCACCTAGCACAGTGTGTGGCACACAGAAACCCCTCAAGAAATGGTGAATACTAAGAAAGCTTATGACTATACCTTTTTGTGGGGAGGGGAGTGCTTGTATCTGTCGCAAATCAGTCTTGGATCACCAGAGGCATAGTTCATTAGCAATTCAGGTTGGCATTAAAGGTGTTGAGGATTTTGCTGGAAGATAGTTCTATTATGAGTATCTACATGTCTGCAATGTATAACATTCTCCAGAGAGAGCAGGTGTGAGAGTTAAACCAGATCTCTCTGCCTGAACCTTTACCTTTCTCTTGATTCAAATGGTTGTGCTCTTACAGAACTCCTTCAAGAGCAGCCCAGACACTTTCTACCATAAAGCTATTAATACATTACAGTGAGTTTGGGCAAAAGTAATCTTTGGCATAACCTCTCCAGGGCTAGCTTATTTTTTGGATGAGCAGTGCTTACTTGGGTCTAGACCCCTTTTTGACTTAGCTTTTATCTTATAGATTGTCTTTTTAGTAATAGTCATCATCACTTACATTGGAACAGTTGCTAGCTATCTGTTAAATCATGCAATATCCTAGTTGAGCCTCATGGTAGCTCTTGAAGTAGGTACTCTTATTTTCTCATTGTGTCAGTGAGGACTTTGAGACTTTGAGAGGTTAGATAACTTATGCAGAGGCATTCAGCTAATCTCTGACTCTAGTCAAGTCTTTCTGACTGTAACCAGGTGCTTAACCACTACCTAACCTCTCCTACCTGCTAGACAGGTAAATGACAGACCTCACAGTAGAGAAGAGGGTTTTGAGGAGAGTGCAGAGACTCTTGGGATCCTTTTGGAGCAGGAGTAAGTTCTCATTTAATCACCCTTATTCATCCAGTTGTCTGGAGAAGTGTTGGAGTCACAGCTGTTCCCTTTCTCTCCCTTCATCCCTTCAGTGTTCCTCTGAGGACACAGAACTGAAAGTTAGCCAGATTCTCTTGCAGGAATCTGAGAAATGCTGCTGGGCTCATGTTCCCAAATTAGGCCAATTTCCTCATCCCCCAGCAGCCTCACTCAGCCGGAGCTCCCTTGGCACTTCGCATTACGTCTCTCGCCCTCTGCCTGTCCCCTGACTGGTCTGCCAGCCGGGCAGTTATTTTCAGCCCAATAGGGTTATCTGCTGACCCTTTTTGGTGACATTTTTCTTCTTTCTCACAAAAATAACTCTACTGATTGGTCACATTTTCCAGCCTTTTTCATAGGCACTCTCCAATCGGCTTGATTGAATGATGCTTCTGATAACGTTGCTGAAGAGAGATGCGGAGAATTTGATATGGAGCTGTTCATAAGGAATGCGTTTTCCACACTTCATATTTATGTCATGCTTTGCATGCTTTGGTTTTGAACTCTCCCTTGGGGTGTGCAGATGTGCATTGCTGACCCATCCCTGGGGCCAGCTGCTGTGTGGGAGGGGAAGTCGTCTCAGGGTAGAGCCTGCACTTTGAAATCAGCAACTCAAGATTCTCCTGCAGCTCTGGCTCCAGCTTTGGCGCATGCGCTTAGTGCCCCAGTACGATGTGCTGTCTTGCTGGCTTCCTGGATTCCCAGTGTGAAAGCTGGTGCTTAAAGAGCACTTTAAGATTCTTTTCCTCACCTATGGGAAGGGTTAAATGAGAAATACATGACAAGAGCTTAGCCCAGTGCACCATTAAGTCAGCTATTGTCGTTATCTATGCAACTTGAGAAGCAGAAAAGATTATCATTCTGTCTTTAATCCCAGTTCTGCAGATTATGAGGTGTCTATCCTTGGCAAATTACTTAACCACTTACAGCCTGTTTGCTCGTCTGTTGAATGGAGATAACAGTAGCACCTATCTCATGGAATTGTTGGAGGGTTAAATTAGAGAATGTATAAAGCTGTTACAACAGTGTCCAGCACATGCTGTTATTGTCATTATCTGTGCCACACGAGAATTAGAATGCATTATCAGTTTATCCTAAATTGCAGTTCTGTTCAAGATATAGGGATTTCATATTTCATAGAACTAGCTGACCCTAAGGGCAAAGAAACATTTGGGTGAGGAATCCTTTTGATAAGAATTCTTTGTGCCACTTGAGACCCATTTTGTCCAAATGCTTGAGACCCATAGCATTTCTGCCTATGCTACTGGCCTATTGTTAGCCAACACCTTTTCATCTTCAAAACCCAACCCTCAGCCAGGCACGGTGGTGTAAACCTGTAGTCCCAGCTAATTGGGAAGCCAAGGTGGGAAGATTGCTTGAACTCAGGAGTTCAAGTCCAACTGGGCACCATAGACCCCATCTCCAAAAAAATTGTAGAAACTAAAGTAAACAATCAAAAAGCCCACCTTCTTCCTAGAGGTTGGCAGTATTTCCAGAGAATAATCCTTAATTAGTTACCTAAATCATTTTTTTGTTCTGGGGGCATTTGAGGAGAGAACGAGGAGGTCAGGAATGACATTGGTGACCTCAATGACCTTAGATAAAAAGTAACATTCACTCATTCATTCACTTATGAAACTTGATTGAGAACTTTCTATGTTCCAGGTATTATGCTTGGAGCTGGGAATACAGTAATAAACTAGACATGCTCCCCTGCCCTCTAGTATCTTGATCTAGGGTCCTGCAGAGACGCGAGTGTCAGGTGGAGGTGGACACAGAAAGATACGGGAGTCCCTACCTTGAGCCTCTTTGTCCCTTTTAGGGACATCTGGAAAGGTTGTCCAGGAAGAAATTATGTTTGAGCTGAGACTAGAAGGGTAAGAAGTTAACTTACAGAAGAGTGGAAAGAATATTCTAAGTAGAAAGATGAGCAGAAGTCACGGTCTGGAGGCAAGGGAGAGACTATGGCATGTGGGGTTTGTTAGTGGAGCAATTGGCCACACAGGTGATGGAGTGGTGTTCATTGGTGACTTTATGTTCCAAAACATCCCCTTTGCTTTTTTTGACAAATGACCCATATGAGGCCAACATTGCTTACATGACACTGAAATAAGTGATAACATTAGGAGAGTTTGACAGTGAGTTTTCGGTGTTTTCTAGCCTTGTTTTTTATTGCTGTATCTTCGATACAACCACTGCACTTTTCTGTCTGCATTTGTGTTTGCTTGTCAAGAAAACCTTTGAGGTTTGCAGATTCTGTTGTAATACTGGGATTTGGTTTGACTCCTTTTTAAAGTAAATAGACTTGGCTGTGTTCAGAAGTCTTTGTTTCATATGTGAAAATTTTCATAGTAATGATACCTCTCCTTTAATGGGAATCAACTTCTATTTCAAGGTTCCCTGAGCAAAAGACTCCTCAGAATCTATGGCTGTAAATAGCATTCTGATAGAAAAAAAAGTAGAATTAGGGAAATGGTTTGAGCTACTGTCATCTCACCTGAGCTGCAACAGTTGCCTCATAACTGGTCTCTCCTCTTAGAATTCCGTCTCTGTGCTGTTTAGCTAGAATGGTCTGGTAAAAATGTGCATCAATTATTTCACACCCAAAACCTTTTAATAAACACCCATTGCACTTAAGGTAAAAAAAAATCCTAAATCCTTCCCTTGACCCTGTGTGATTTGGGCCTTCTCTCTATCTTCAGCCTCATTTCATACCTGCTACCTTGTTGGAGTCATGCTGAGCTCTTTGCTTACGTAGGTCCCTACTCATTCTAGTTCCTTAGAAGAGTTCCCTCGGATACTGTAGTTCCATAGACTAGAATGGAATAGAATAGAAGACAATAGTTCCCTGGCCTAGAATATCCACCCTACTCTTTCCTGGGCTGACTCCTACTTATCCTTTGGGTTCAGCTTGAATATCACTCCCTCAAAAAATATTACCCTCTCATTTAAATTAGGAACCCTTATTATACTCTCTTGCAGTGGTGGTTTTCCCCCCCCTTTTTCCTATCACCACAACCACTGCTTGTAACCCTATATGTGTGTAATTATTCAGTCCCATCTCCCTCATTCATTGCAAGCTCCAGAAGTACCTGTTCTGCTCCCCCTGAGCCTGGCACTTTGTAGGTCCTCAGTAAGTACTGGTTAAATGACTGAGGAACAGATATAGGCGGATGATGTGTCCAACCAGCAGGAGATACCCAGGAGGCTTTGACGTGTGGGACTTCTGTGTGCCAGGCTCTGGGATGGAGCTGGAGATTTGGAAATCCTTAGCTCTCTGAGAATTTTAGAGTAAGAGAAGAAGGCTTCTGATGGAAGCCAAGGAACAGACAGAAGCTGAGGAACACTCATGTTTAGAAAACACACAGCCCAAGAATAGCTCACAATAGGAAATTCAAAAACAGTTTCCAGAGAGGGGAGGAGAGGGCACCTGTGGTGTCCACAATCCAAGATAAGCGAGTGTCAAGGAGTGAGGGGTCAGCAGTGTTTGCTGCCAAGAGGGTCCAGAAGGTGAGGCCCCAGCAGACTCTAGTGGATTTAGCAATGAGGCCCCTGCAGTTTCAGGGGAGCAGTCAGAGCGAGGGCTACGTGCACCTGGCACAGTACCACACACTGAGTGGGTTCTCAGTAAGTATGTCGTGAAAGAATCGAGTGACTAGGTTATAGCATGTGTGCACTCTACCAAATGTGGAAGGCTTCCCTGTCTCCCTCCTGACATCTCATTCTCTTTGGTTGTCTCTTATTGAGGCTTCCTCTGTTTTTCTCTGCTGGTTCTCCTTTTCCTTCATCTTTTTCTGTCTTTTCTCTTAACTAGTTTTAACAAAGAACTCAATCCACCATCCTCCATTTTGCCCATCCATTCATATATATTTTTATTGACATATTTATAAGTAGAATTTTATTCATTCATTCATTCATTTCTGTAGCCTGCATTTATTTTTTTATTTTTGTTTATATATTTATTTTTGAGACAGAGTCTTGCTCTGTCCCCCAGGCTGGAGTGCCGTGGCACGATCATAACTCAATGTGACCTTGAACTCTTGAGCTCAAGCAATCCTTCTGCTTCAGCCCCCTGAGTAGCTGGGACTGTAGGTGTGTGCCACTACACCTGGCTAATTTTTAAAATTTTTGTAGAGTCAGGGTCTTGAACTCCTGCCCTCAAGCAGTCTTCCTGAGTTGGTCTTCCAAAGCGCTGGGATTTCAGACATGAGCCATTGTGCCTGGCCTATCCTACATTTAATATACACTTTCCAATACAAAAATGAAGAAGATAACTTCATATTCTACTTGGGGAGCCACACACTTAGACAAAAAATTGTAATGCTGAAATGGTATCAGAAAATGGGGATGCAGAGGGAGCACCTCCCCCTGCCCGGGAGTTAAGAAAGGCTTCCTAAAAGAGGTGACTCTTGAGGTGGGTTGACATGAATGAGTAGGAATTTGCTAGTGAGCAGGAGAGCAAAAGGCCATTTCTGGCAGTGAGCAAAGCCTGTTCTCAGGCATGCCATGGTGCCAGGACCTGGTGTTTTAGGGCATGGTGAAACAATATAATGTATGGGAACAATGGCATGGCATTCCACTGGCATTCCAAGTGGAGAAATCTGAGTTTATTTTGTGTGTTGTAAGGAGCCCACAAAGATTTCAAAGCAGAAAGTGACATTATTGACTTTGTTTTCTAGGAAGATAAATCTGGCAGTTACCTTGGGGGATAGGCTAGAGCGGGAGAGCTTGTTGGCAGGGAGAGCAGTAGGAGGCCGTTGGAGTGGTCTGGTCCTTCTGAGAGAGGATGAAGGCATGAAGCAAGGCAGTGTTCCCAGACTTCTGGCATTCCCTGATTGTTTGTACAGTTTTTCATATCCACATACCACTCACAGTATTAACTTTTTTCTTTAAATCAACTCCCATTTTATACTTAAATACATTTATTTTTAAAAAGAAACTCCATCAGTGAAAGTATAGTTTGTAATAGTTATATTTTTCTTTTTTTTTTTTTGAGACAGAGTCTCACTTTGTTGCCCAGGCTAGAGTGCCGTGGCATCAACGTAGCTCACAGCAACCTCAAACTCCTGGGCTCAAGCAATCCTCCTACCTCAGCCTCCCGAGTAGCTGGGACTACAGGCATGTGCCACCATGCCCGGCTAATTTTTTCTATATATTTTTAGTTGGCCAATTCATTTCTTTGTATTTTTAGTAGAGATGGGGTCTCGCTCTTGCTCAGGCTGGTTTCAAACTCCTGACCTTTGAGCGATCTGCCCACCTCGGCCTCCCAGAGTGCTAGGATTACAGGCTTGAGCCACCACGCCTGGCCTGATAGTTATATTTTTCTAAGTACACATTAAAATACATGCATGACTATTTAAAAAGATGCATTCTGTGCTACTTCCAGTCACCTTGCTTGCACCAGTGGTGTATGTACTTTGGGAGGCAGTAAACTAAAGGCTGGCAGAGGAGTGCAAAGAGGAGAGGGCAATGCCAAGAGACCTTTTTGAGGGCAGACAGATAGGATGTGATAACATATTGGCTGTTGAAAGTGGGAGAGGAGAGTCTGGAACTGACCCCACATATAGCTGAAAAGGTAATGACAATTACATTACAGGGTAATGATAATTACCCTGACTAGGTAATGACATTTTTGAGACTGAGAATTTAAGAGTCTTAGCTGTTGAGGAGCAACAAGGGATAATTATTTCAATTTGGGGCATGTTGAATTTCAATTGCCTTCAGGATTTTCAAAGAGATGATCTGTCATGTTGGAAATTTGATCTGGAGCTTCAGAGAAAAAGTTGAAAACTAGTGATAACAGATGTGGGAGTTGTCAGTTCTGGGTCTCTACGAAGAACCTGTAGGATGAACTTCTGATTCCTTTGTGCGATGCACAGACCCTTCATGATCTCCAGGCACAAACATGTTTTAAGCAGAGAAGCAATATCATCAGGTTTGCATTTTAGAACACTTTGGCAACAATCAGATGGGGATAGAGCCAGGTTTTGTTGGGCCTGAAGCTTACATAATTTGTAGACCTTCTCTAAAGAAAAAGATTCAAAATTTTGAATTCAAAATCAAGTATGAAAGTAAATATTTATAATGGAAAAGAAGTCATAGCTAAGTTACTAGAGCCTTGGATATTCAGATGCCTTTCTTTGAAGATCTTGTTAGGCAGTTTACCAGTAATGCTTACATAGACATGTCTCCTGATTGAAACCTGGCTTCTCTTTGCTATCTAGAACTCTCTGTAAACCAGGAGCCTGTGCAGGTATAGGGTATAGATCAGAGGAAGCTGAGACTGAAAGCAGGGAGACCAGGTAGGCACTAGCTGAGAGAATGCAGAGCATGAGTTTATTGACATTAATTTGCATGGTTGTGCAGTTTTCTCCAACATCCCTCAGCAGGCTGAGTCATGACACAGTGGAGGCACATGGTTGGCTTGATCTAGATTTTAGGGGGTGTCTTAGTCAATTCTTTGCGACTATACCGGAATACCACAGACTGTGTGATTTATAAAGAACAGAAATTTATGTTCTCACAGTTCTGGAGCCCAGGAAGTCCAAGATCAAGGTGCTGGCATCTGGGGAGGGCCTTCTTGCCGAGTCATTCCATGGAAGACGGTGGAAAGGCAAGAGAGCGTATGAGAGAAGCAAAAGAAGGTTGAACTCATCCTTTTCTAAGGAACCCGCTTCTGTGATAACAGCGTTAATCTATTCATGAGGGCAGAAACCCTTATGGCCTAATCATCTCCTAAAGGTCCCACATCTTATTACTGTTCAAATGGCAATTAAAGTTGAACATGAGTTTTGGAGGGAACATTCACACCGTAGCAAGGGGGGGAAAATGTGGTAAAAAGACAAGGGGATGAGGCATGGTGTGGGGGGAACCTTGGGAATGAGCTAGATTGATGGGGAAAGAAGTGACACCAAGAAGGAGTTGTTAGATCCGGAGGGAAGGAGGGGACTAGATATTTCAGAGATGGAGCAGTTGCTATTATAACTGGGGTTTGAAAAAGTAGCAAGGTCAGGCATTTAGAGGGTTTGGGAACTATGAGGCTAAACATTAGAATTGTTGATGTGAACATTAGGTTTGCTTAGAATGATGAGGCTAGTTATGGAGAGAGAGCCAAATGCCCAAATTTTTGATCAGTGCTCAGGCCATTGTTAGTGACAGGGATGAAGAAAGAGAGAGAGGTGGTGTAGCTTAATGGTATGAGTTTCAAAAAAAAAGTGTTGCATAATAATTTGGAAGAGTAATGATCTGGAGGAAGTTTAGGGAGTGAAGCAGGAGCATTATCTTGGAACCTTGGTTTGTGGGATTTTAAAAGAATGAGCAGGCTGTACTTGGAAGAGCTGCAAGAAAAATGAAGTCCATGGAGGAAAGCCAGGATTTAGGGGAGGCAAGGAGATGGAGAGAGTGTGCTATGAGTAGACAAGATCTAATCTGCTTAGGAACTGTAGGGTTGTGGTCAGAAAGCTTCACTGAAATCGTTATCTAGGCTAGATTTCTTCTCATTATGTGGCCTGTCATTAGTTACTGAGAAGGAGCAGAATGATAGTAAAATATTCTTTAAATAATGACACTTTACAGGAAAAGGGTACTACTGAATAATGTTGAATATCATTGGCGATAGACTGAAACATTTCTGGTCACATGCCTTTACCCAGTATAATACAGAATTATGTCACTGTGTCTAGCAGATTGCTTTTATGTTCCATTTTAATTCCTCCGTTTGCTTTTTAGGTATAGATTTTATTTTATTTTGTTTTATTTTATTGGGACAAGGGTCTCGTTCTGTTGCTCGGGCTAGAGTGCTGTGGCATCAGCTCACAGCAGCCACAAACTCCTGGGCTCAAGCAATCCTCCTGCTTTAGCCTCCTGAGTAGCTGGGACTACAGGCACACACCACCATGCCTGGCTAATTTTTTCTATTTTTAGTAGACATGGGGTCTCACTCTTGGCTCAGGCTGGTCTCAAACTCCTAACCTCAAGCAATCTCCCCACCTCAGCCTCCCAGAGTGGTGGGATTATAGGTGTGAGTCACCGCGCCCAGCCAGCTATAGATTTTTATACTTTTTTTTTTTTTTAAGCAGTTGCTCCAGGGATTAGAATATGCATCCGTAACTTATCACTGGTTACACAGAGTTAGTATTACACCACTTCACGTACAGTGTGAGAACCTTGTGGCAGTGTAAGTCCATTTGTTCCCTCTTATCCTTTGTGCTATTGATAGCATATATTTTAAAACTGTGTATGTTATAAGGTCCACAGTACAGTTTGTCACTTCATTTTAAACAGTTGTCATTTTACCATTTCCGGACATGTTACCATTTCTGTTCATTTCTTCTTATAGATCCAAGTTACCATCTGGTGTCATTTCCCTTTAGCATGAAGAACTTCCCTTAGCATTTCTGGTAGTGCAGGTTTGCTAAGAACAATTTCTCCATTTGGTTTACCTGAAAATGTTCTCATTTCACCCTCATTTTGAAGGGTATTTTCTACTGATATGGAATTCTGGATTGGATTTTTTTCTTTCAGCACTTTAAACATTGTCATTCCTTTGTCCTTTGTTCTTCACTTTTTTTCCTGATGATTGCTCTTCTGGATATAGGTCTTTTCTCCTCCCTCTAGCTGCTTTAACGATTTCATCTTTGATTTTCCACAGTTTGACTACAATGTGACTAGGTGTAATTTTCTTTGTATTTATTCACTTGGGATTTGCTGAGGTTCTTAGATCTGTAAGTTAATATTTTTCACCAAATTTGGAAAATTTAGGCCATTACTTCTTCAAACATCTTTTCTGCCCCATTTTCTCTGTCTGGGTTCCTGGGACTCCGATTTCATAAGTGTTAGACTACTTGATATTATCCCATAGATTTGTCCTGTGTTTTTTGTCCCTGAAGTATTGTTAATTTTTTCTCATCTTTTATCTTTTTTTCCTTCAGATTGGATATTTCTTGTTGATCTGTCTTCAAGTTCACTGATTATTTTTACTGTTGTTTTCAAACTGCTGTTAAGCCCATCAACTGATTTTTTTTTTACTTTAGATATTGTACTTTTCAATTATAAATTTCCATTTATTTTTCACCTATATGTTTTTTTCTTATATAGCTATTTCTCCCCTAGATTCCCCATATGTTCATTCATTATGACCATCTTTTCCTGTAAGTCCTTGAACATATTTATATAGCTACTTTAAAGTCCTAGTCTGTTAATTCCAACATCTGGGTCATCTTGGGGTCAGTTTTATTGTCTGCACTTTTTTTCACTATGGGTTACATTTTCATGTTTATTTATATGTCTAGTAATTTTTTTTTTCATAGGACATTGTGGATGATACATTATAGAAACTGGATTATGTTGCCTTCCTCTGAAAAATGTTGATTTTTGTTTTAGCACACAGTCAGATTATTTGTACCTTGAACTTGTGGAAACTTGGCTTTGGGCTTTGTTAGGTGTTCTGTTTTAGTTTTACCCTTTGTCCTAGAGCAAATCCCATGGTCCTGGGTCATGGTCTTTACTCTTAAGGCATGGAAAACCCAAAGTTTGTACCAAGTACCTCTAACTTGGTGAAACTCAAATCCAAACTCTTGTCTTCCCTGTAATGAACAGCAGCTGAAATCTCTCCACTCAGCGTTTTTTTCCCCAGCCTTTCAGCAGTTGCTTTTCATTGGGTTTTTTGGAGTCCTCCCTGTGCAGTTCACGTATTGACCAAGAATTTTAGGGGACTTCGTAAGTATATTTGAGGGCTCCTTCCTTCCCAGGATTTCTCCCCCTCTGTTTTTAGCCACTCCAGCAGTCCCAAACTTTGTTCTTGAGTCAATAAAACTGCAGCTTTCTACTTGAGTACTAGTTGCCCAGTTGCTGCCCAGACTAGAGAGTGCACTCAGGGGCAAATCCATTTAAAAACATGGATTTTTACCAGTGAAGTTCTTTTCTTTCAAGGATCAAATCCCCTCCGGTTTCTGCCTGCTTTTGTTTGCTCTCCAGTGCCTTCAGATAGTTGTTTTATATGTTTTGTCCAGAGTTTATAATTGTCATCTTTGTGAAGGTTAGCTGAATACAAACTGCTCTCCCATTACATGCCAGTTTCTTTTGGATTGTTTCGACATGCACTGTAGTTTTTTCAAGTGGTGGTATTGGTGAAAAAAGAATGAGAGGCATTATTGTGGAGACAGATTGTGTCGATTTTCTCTTGGGATTGATGACACGGATATTCAGGTACATTAGTTATGGAGATACAAACTGTTCTGATATCATTGGTGCACTTGGAAATAATGATCAGAAGTATGGGCTTGAAAGAGGCCCAGAGACAAGTCGCGAGAGTATAAGTGTTTGTCCATGCAGATGCTGTGCTGAGCACTATGAAAAGTTAATCTAAAAAGGCTTTTAAGAGTTGCCGAGGTTGACAGTGTGCTATTTCAAGGGTAGGAGTTCTCCTTTATGGCATCAAGCTGAGTAGCAAAATTTATGGGTTAAGTGACTGTTCCTAAGTCCTGCCTTTCATGTTAGGCCATTGTCACCTGGGATAGTAGAAGAGCTGGCCTTCAGCTTTTCTTGTTTGAGAAAGGGTGGGAAGAGAGCCTGAGAAATTAACCAGGCCTTGAACTGATAAGCTGAAAAAGAAGCTATAGCATGTTTTAACACTGGTGTACAAGGAAGTTTTTACCAAACTGAGAAAACCAAGAACAATGTAGTAAGTTTTTCATAAACTACATTTATTCAATTTAAAGGACCATTCCTTATTCTGGTTTGTGTCCTTCCTAATTTGAGGAGATTGGAAAGGTCCTTTCTTTAATGAAATGATGGTGGGAGGAAATGATGGTTTTTAAAAAAAGGATTCTTAACAAAATTAAAAGCTGTTAATCCTGTAGTGCCAACCGCATCCCAACCCCCACAAACAGAAATTTGTTTTTTGAAATATTGACAGCACATGAAATCCAGAGTTTGGGAAATAGTTCTAGAAGTTTAAAAAGTCTTTTTTTAGGTTTACTGAGGCCACTTTTGAAATGGTGTGAAATGTGTGCTAATTTGTTAGTTGTGACCTTGCTCTGTGCTTATAGTGTCTTCTCCTTGGCTCCAATAACTGAAACAAGATAAAAAGCTGCAGTGTGAGACATGTGATGTCCCTAGTCTCACCACAACGCAACACAGAGCAGAGAATGGAGCTGGGCATTCCTCTCTAGGGCTCACATGATGGAGGCCTCCAACCCGTGGGCTAATACTTCTTTTGAGCTACCCTCACTTCTTTTCCATCATCACCCTTGAGAAGTCTTGTGAGAGATCAGGTTTCTGAAAGCGTCAAGGCTACAGCGTGCTTCTGCTGTTCTCAACTTGCTCCAAGTTATTCCACCCTGGATTTGGTTGAGGTAGCAAGTCTAGACTGTGATTATACAAAGTCACTAACTCACAGGTCCCAGGAGGGGTTGTTCCTTAGAGTGCTGGGAATTTACACCTTCAACATTGTGCGCATTTCTGGCTACACACATGCCGGATTGATTTTAACAAACGGAAAGGAGTTAAGAGAATGACAGAAATGTATAGGTTTTGATTTATGATGAATGTTGAAAAGAATGTTTATTTTGGCTAAACTGAAAGAAGTATAAGGGAATGGGGCATGTCTTTATACATGTCTGGAAGGTGTATAGACCCAAGAAGACGAAGAGGGGAAAGCTGATTTAGGATGACCCAAAGGGATGTAATTAAGATTAAGAGGATCCCATCCAAGATGGGAAAATCTAGGAAGAATTTTAAGAATGATTTTCAGAGCTATAATCTTTTCTGTTTGGATCAGCTTCTTTGACAAAATTGCTGGCAGCTCTATTCCATGAATCACTTAAAGTGGGCAGTTTGATGACTCTGTATTGAGCTATGGGATATGGGTATCTTTATTACAGGGTATGTGTGAATATTTGGAGAAGTGTGACACCACCAGAGCATTTGCCAGACATTGTGCCTATTCTGAGCATCACATTTATGTCTCAGTGAGTGGTAGAGCTATGGTTTTCTCTTCTTGATTCAGGCAACTTTAAAAGATTTCTTGTTCTTCAGGGAAGCTGGAATAGAAAAGAATTGGATCCCCAGAATGAAAATTTGCAAGGCAGCCCCAAATAAAAGACTTTATGACATTTGACTACCAAAAACTTCCCATTGTCTCAACCTTAAGTATTAAGGATTTGTCCTTCAAAGTCTGCATTTTGTTACTTACTATTTCTCATAAATAATGTAATGGCCACTATTGGCACCAATTATTATCGGCTCTGTGTGAAGAATTGTCCCTAGTGTTTACAGTAGACGTGCGAGGAACTCATGATCGTTCTTATATTACACGTGTGGAAAGGAGGCTTAGTGAAGATATGACCAGCTCAGCTAGAAAGTGACAATTCTAGAATTCAAACCCAGGACTGTCCCTCCATCCCCTCTCTCTCTTCCTATCTTCCTTTCCTCTCCTGCCCTCTTCCCTCCACCTTTACAGTGATAGCTTTTCCCCTTTACTTCCTGCTGGCAAACTCACTTTTTCCCTTGGATTTAGTCCCTCCTTCTTCAAAGCTACTCTACTGTTGGTATGAGGAAAATATCTTGTGGCATGCAGTAAAACACAACTGCTTTCCAAGTGCAAAGATTTATGTTGAATTGAGCCTAACAGCTTGGCACAGTGCTCAAGCTATTATGATTTCAGCATCACTTCTTAATCCTCACTTTGCCCTTAACCCTTCCCTCAGAGTAAGCCTCAACTTGCCTCACTAAAGGGGAAAGGGTTGGACCGGGCTCCTTTCTGGTCCTCCTATCTTATTGAACATATTTATATCATCAACAGATACATCTTACTTTGTGCCCAGAAAAATAGATCAAGGAGACAGCCCTTTCAGTTTCGTCTTCCCTGGTCCTATCTGGAATATCAGGCTAAATTGCATTGATCTAGTCTCTCTAATTCTCAGGGACTTTGTTTCAGCCCAGATTGATTCTTTTCTATAGCTGCTCTGTCCTTTCAAGCTGACATGCATCTAGCTGCTAGGAAATCATAGATCGTATGGTTCAGCATAATGCCCTGGTGTCAGACAAACCTGAATTTGAATCCTTTACTTACAAATAGGATGATTTTTACTTGACTTAATCTCTAAGCCTCAGTTTCTTCATCTGTAAACTTGCTATGTAGTAGTGCCCACTTCATCAGGTCATGAGATTCCTGAAAGTAATCCTCCTAAACCTTTAGCATATGGTAAACCCTCAATAGATGTTGGCTATTATGATTATTATTGTTAGCTATGAGTTAGTTAATATTTTCTTTTTCATTGCGTAGATTGGCTCATTCACCATTGATCGACTCCTTATGCCTATGTATTCTCATTTCTCTCTGTGGCCTTGTATTCTGTCTTTGTCCCTGTCCCCTTCATGCCAGCTCTAATGGGTGATAAATGTTTCATGTCATCATTTACATCTGTTTTGCTTAGATACCCTCCCCCTGAATTCAGGTACTATAATTCATACACTCATAGAATCACAGAATTACGGAACTGGGAGGAATCACTTCTATCATAAAGAAAAACCCAGGATCATGGAGCTAGTCAGTTTAGAGCCAGTACTAGAACCCAGATCACTTGGTGTCCAGTCTAGTGTTCTTTCTACTACATTTTTTTCTTGCCCAAATTTCATATATACACAGTTAAAATCCACAACAAGTGCTGGAGGGGTAGGGAGGCACTTTTATCTAAAAGCACATTCTCCCATCACATCTAGTCGTGACTGGGATCTCAAGACCCGACATATTGGGTGTAGAGTTGTTTTCTGGTCCTCAGGGTGTTAGGAATTCCCAGCCATTAAGTGGAGAGTGCCCCATTGTTCTTCACTGAGCAGATGCATCCATGAACAACCTCCATAGTGGTGCCCTCCTCCACACCAACCCTGCCTTTTTTCTCTTTTGTTAACCTTCGTCCATCTAGTTTATTTCTTATTTTAACTTTTCATTAAAATTAGAAACATCCAGAAAAGTAGAAAAAATAGTATGATGAACAACATAAACCCATCACCTATATTCAACTAACATTTTGCTGTATTTGCTTAAATTATATATATTTTAAAAATATAAAATATTTTAAAATATATTTATGTTTTATATATTTTTTGCTGAATTATTTCAAAGTAAATGTTAGACATCATAACATGTTACTTAAATACTTAAGCATGTATCTCAAAGAAAGGACATTTTCCTAGAAAACCACAATTGCACACCACAATTTCCTAACTCCATCTATTACCCAGTCCATATTTATTTTCCCCAGTTGTCTCCAAAGTGTCTTTTGTAGCTATTTTTTTCAAACCAGGATTCAATCAAGAATCACACCATTTCGTTTATTTATCTTAAGTCTCTTTTAATTCAGAATATTCCTCCACCTGTCCCCACACCCACCTTTTTAACAGCATTGACTTTTTTGAAGAGATTGAGCTGGTTCTCTAGTTTCCCACATTCTAAATTTGTCTGATTTTTTTTTTTCCTTCCTAGTGTCATTTTACTTATTCCTCTCACCTGGTTTCCAGTACGCTGGAAATCAGATTGAAATCCAGTAAGCTAGAAATCAAATTTGAAGGCTTGATTAGCTTCCAGTTGAATGTTTTTGGCAGGGATTTTTCCTGGGTGGTGCTGTGTGCTTCAAGTGGCAGCACATTATGTCCCACACTCTTAAAGCTGCTAAGTTTGATCATTGAGTTAGGGTAGTGACAGATATCTCCACTGTAAAGCAATATTTTCTCTCTTGCAGCTAGTATGTAATGTATGGGTCAGTTCTTTGGCACCATGAGAATGCCCAGTTCCCCACCAATCAGTCTTTCACCTAATGGCTTTAGCATCCATAGATGATCAGCTTTCTTTCTTATACCTAAAATAGAATTTGCATTTTGGTCTGTCCATTTCAGCCTGAGAGAATTGTGTTTACTCACAGGAGTTCATTTATAAGCTTGAATGATCCATTACCTTCTATGACCTTAAATCCACGGTGTGAAAACTCAAGTCTATATGGAATTGGTTGTCAGATCCAGGGTTGAGCAGGAGGAAGAAACCGGGAGAGATGGAACTGCTCATGGAGGACAGATTGGAGAGATGGATACCAGCCCGGCAGTGCGCCCACATACTCTATCACTAAGTGTCAGTCTTTTCTCTCACCAGGCAAATAAAGAGCAACTTTCTTGGATCTTCTTTCAGATTGCTGGAAAAACGAAGGGAAATTTGTTTTTTGTCAGTAATCTAAGTCTGAATGTGGGAGCTGCATCGCCTCTAGAAGCTGGAAGATAGATAAGTGTGAAGTTTGCAATGGATCTTCCTTAACTAAATACATTTCTGTTGGAATTTAGGCGTGTGTTTAGACTGGCTTTTTGAAACAGGTTGCAGTTTGGTTTCAAAACTCTTGGCCTGATTCGTCTTTGGAGGGTGGGGGAGTGTTTCTCGAGCACTTCTGAGAGTGTGTGAGAAGTTTCTAAACTCAGAAGGCTCCTTTTTTGGCACTGCAGCATCTTTTCTATTTCGGCATCTTAAGAATCTGGGGGAACCATATAAAGATCAGAAACAAGTCTCGCCCTGAAGGCTCCCTCTGACATGGTAATTCCAGTTAGTTGAATCCTGGCCCATTCGGATGAGACCATATAAAGAGGCCATTTCCTGAAATTCCCGCTCTCTGCCTCTCACAGGCTCCTTTTTGTAGAAAGCTGGTATTTCAGGACTGCAACTGCCAGTCACGTGCTTCCAACCCTTTACTAGCCGTCATTCCTGCCCCCTGTTTATTTTTGGAGAGAACACATTTTTTGCTTCTCTTCAGGAGCTATGCAGGGTCCTGCCCCCTCTGTCCATCAGCCGACAGACCCGGCAGGCCGTGCTCATTTCCCACACTCGGAGACGTGACTCCAGTTTGCAAGAGAACACGAGAGATGCACTGCCTAAGGGCTACCGTCACCCATTCCTATTTCTGTCCCTCTTGGTGTTGCGTATTTTAAGACTGTTTCTTTTTTTTAAAACAAATTTGGGGAATGTTACCTGGCAGTAAGTCAGCCAAAATTGGAAATCATTTTTCCAGCTGATGTCTTGGGGCTGTGCCTCTGGATTTCAGAAGCAGAGCAATTTAAAGAATAAACCAGGACTCTTTTTTTTTTTTTTTTTTTTGAGACAGAGTCTCACTCTGTTGCCCAGGCTAGAGTGAGTGCCGTGGCATCAGCCTAGCTCACAGCAACCTCAAACTCCTGGGCTCAAGTGATCCTTCTGCCTCAGCCTCCCAAGTAGCTGGGACTA
>CAUYRT010017032.1:0-38284 GCA_963574885.1 Lepilemur ruficaudatus
AAAAAAAAAAGAAGGAAAGAAATATAAAGTACAATGAAACACCATTGTTTATTGCTTATCAAATATGCCATGATTTTTTTTTTTTTTTTTTGAGACAGAGTCTCACTCTGTTGCCCGGCTGTAGAGTGCTGTGGCATCAGCCTAGCTCACAGCAACCTCAAACTCCTAGGCTCAAGCAATCCTTCTGCCTCAGCCTCCCGAGTAGCTGGGACTACAGGCATGTGCCACCCTGCCCGGCTAATTTTTTACATATATTTTTAGTTGTCCAATTAATTTGTTTCTATTTATAGTAAAGATGGGGTCTCGCTCTTGCTCAGGCTGGTCTCGAACTCCTGACCTTGAGCTATCCACCCGCCTCGGCCTCCCAGAGTGCTAGGAAGGATAAAATTTTTGAGCCAGGCGTAGTGGTGTGAGCCTATAGTGGCAGCTACTTGAGAGGCTCAGGCAGGAAGATCGCTTGAGCCCAAGAGTTTGAGTTCAGCCTATGCAACATAGCGAGACCTTGCCCCATTAAAAAAAATTCTGTACTCAACAATGATATTAAATGTCAAACCCAGTAATACCAAATCCTTCCTGGAATGAAGCAGGGAATAAGTAACAGTAAATCTTGGAATTTGACTGTATGTATCAAACTGCCTTAAACTTCTGTTAGTTATCAGACCCAACAGATCTACTAGGAAATTTTTATTATTCTAAGGAAATAATAATGAATGGGTACAAACATTTAGAGATGTGTATTACATAATCACACATATATACCATAAAAAGATATTTATGATACATCAAGTGAAAAAGATGATATAAAATAGTATATTCTCTATGAGCCATATAAATTTCTTATTTTAAATATATCCATCACACACACACATACACACACACACACACACACACAGGAAAAAAACTTAACGGACACCTTCCTAAATGTGAAGGGTGGTCATCTCTGACTGGACATTACAGGTGATTTCTAGTTTTCTCAATTTTACTTATTTATACTTTCTAAATTAATTACAATGAGTATCTATTACTTTTTATAATAAAAACCAAGAATACAATGTTTGTTTTTAAAGAGTAAATATGCAACCTTGACATAATACCCGAGTCACCTGTAACACATCAAACGAAGCCTGAAAGTTAGAGCTAGAACTTCGGGTTTACAACTTTGAGTTCACTTATATGTTCGTAGTGTGGAAAGCCATTTTAGGGTTCTTGAGAGATACAGTCTATTGTTAATACTAAAAAAATAAAAACCCAAAAAACTTAGCCCTTCTTTTTCTGGCAAAAATCCTGACACACTAATATGTGTTTTCAGTCCTTCTAGGCTAGACTACTATAATTTGCTCCTCCTTGAGCTATACATTAAATTTGTTCAGAAACTGTAAAATTGTTCATTTTGTAGCAGTTGAAATGACTTTTCTGCAAAGAGTTGCGAATTGGTAAGATTCATAGTCCATGAAGTACACATGCCAGCCCAGCCATTCAAACCTGACACCAAGGTTTTATCATAGTACAGTGACAGAAAATGCTAAATAACTCTGGTATTGCTAAAACCTGTAATGCTGAAACACTTTAAAGTGACTAATACCAACAGGCTGTCCCTGTTGGCTTGGCCAAAGGTCAAGTTGTCTTGGGATTTCTTACAGGGAATGAGGTCTAAAGAAGCCTACTAGAGTTCTTCCAATCAGGACTTGTCTTTAAACTTTCGCACTGTGAGCACAATTGCCTTAGCCTTTGTGTTTTGCTTGCTTCCCCTTAGGAAAGAGGAAGGTTGATGAGGTTGGATTCAGAAAGGTAGGTAATTGTTTTTTATTTAAAAAATTGATATATGTTTGTATTTATTAAATCTGAAAAATACATACTAAAATATTAAGAGTGGTTTTTCTCAAAGTATTCTTTATTTTTTCCTTTCTACTTTCTCCATGTATTCATTTCATAATCAGAGAAGATAGAGCTATTTTTTAAAATATAGGTAATCATTTAGATCTGAGGGAATTGATTATCTTGATATATATACACACATACAGAGACATACACATATATGTGTGTATATATATATATTTTTTTAATTGTGGTAGAATATACCTAACATAAAGTATATTATTTTAAAAGTGTACAGTTCAGTGGCATTAAGTACATTCAGACTGTGTGCCTCCAACCACAACTACAGACCTCTTCATCTTGCAAAACTGACTCTTTGTACTCATTAAACAATAACTCCCCTTTCCCCAGCCCCAGTAACTACCATTCTACTTTCTGTCTTTATGACTACTCTAAATATGAATGGAATCTCTTATATATTTTTGAAATCTAATTATTTTTAGATTGTATAAACTTTCCTCAGAAACAAAACTTGGAAGTGGACAAAACTATATTTCCCATTTTGTCTTTTGCATTGCTATTATCATCTTCCTTGCGTCACACAGCATCCAGAGTCAAGGCAGTGCTCACCTGCGTAGGTGTGATGTGGCTGATGTCCTCAGATGCAAGCTGCTTCAGAAGAGTAGTCTTGCCAGCATTATCCAAGCCCAGGAGAAGGATTCTCACCTCCTGGTCTGGTGCACTTTTCAATTTGCGCAAAATTGAAAGTAAGCCCTTGAACAACCATGAAGGAGAGAGATTACTTTGGTGGCACTGACTTTGATATTACTGGACATCAGAATAACTTCTTGAAAAAAGTTCTTCGTTATGGACAGCTTATATTATTATTTCCACTTTAATGCCATTTATTCCATTTGCTTCCTCCTAAGTTTTGGCAGAAATACTATAGTAAATTCAGCAACTTAATAAGTAGCATGGCTTATTCCTGCTCCTTCTATTAATCCAGCTTAGCAGTCACCCCAAATCTCCTGAGAGTGTGAACTACTACCCCATCTGTGTTTCTAAAGCTTTGTATACACTCTCAGAGTAGAACACTCATCATAGTAGACTAGGTCATTGATTTCTGCATTTTTCTCCTTTATTGAAATTTCTTCTGGGGAGGTGGTATAGCTTCTTTTTGTTTTCTTTTTTTGGAGACAGTCTCACTCTGTTGCCCAGGCTAGAGTACCATGGCATCAGCCTAGCTCACAGCAACCTCAAACTCCTGGGCTCAAGCAATCCTTCTGCCTCAGCTTCCCGAGTAGCTAGGACTACAGGCATGCGCCACCATGCCCAGCTAATTTTTTCTATATATTTTTAGTTGTCCAATTAATTTCTTTCTATTTTTAGTAGAGACAGGGTCTCACTCTTGCTCAGGCTGGTTTTGAGCTCCTGACCTAGAGTGATCCGCTGCCTCGGCCTCCCAGAGTGCTGGGATTACAGGCACGAGCCACCTGCCCAGCCAGAAGTGCTATAGCTTCTGTCTGTGACAATGCCTGACACTTATTAGATAGACACCAGATAACACTTGTGGAATTAAATAGAATTACCTACCTAAATTAATCCAAAATTTTAAGGCACTATACAAAAATACATAAAAAGGCTATATAAAATTATAGCTGGGCTTCTCTGTTTAAGACTTTTATATATTCCAGCTCACCTTTAAGACTTCTTCATTCAAAATGCTCTACCACCACCTAACTTTTACAAGACCCTATATGACAGGTGCATGGTACAGATTTTCTGTTTTTCAGATGAAAAATCTGGTACAGCAGAGAAGTCAGGGAATTGTAAAAGGCACTCATAAAGTTAAAAACATCAAAAATATTGTTTTTTGAGTCAGGATCTTGCTTTCTTGTCCAGGCTACAGTGTAAAACATCAAAATTTAACCAGGGTATTTTTGACTAGTAGGCTAATATTTCTGCTTCTTGTTTTATTCATTTTTTTTTTTTATGGATAGACATAAACCATGTTACTTTCTAGCTAAGAACATAAGAAAATTTTTATATAGTAGGTATTTGTTCTGTCCTGCAGTTGATAATCTTGTTCTAATGAGGCATAGCTACAAGAATCAAAGAATTGCAGACCTTAAAGGGCATATAATCTAATATTCCAGCCTGACAAGAAATTCCTTCAAACTGGGTCTTTTTTTTTTTTTGAGACAGAGTCTCACTGTGTTGCCTGGGCTAGAGTGCCGTGGCGTCAGCCTAGATCACAGCAACCTCAGACTCCTGGGCTCAAGCGATCCTCCTGCCTCAGCCTCCCGAGTAGCTGGGACTACAGGCATGCGCCACCATGCCCGGCTCATTTTTCCTATATATTTTTAGTTGGCCAATTAATTTCTTTCTAATTTTAGTAGAGACGGGGGTCTCACTCTTGCTCAGGCTGGGTTCGAATTCGTGACCTTGAGCGATCCACCTGCCTCGGCCTCCCAGAGTGCTAGGATTACAGGCGTGAGCCACCGCGCCCGGCCCAAACTGGGTCTTAGAATTACATAAAATGGTTGTAATTGTTATCCACATTGCACCAGGCAATAATTCAAACCAGTTTGTTCACTAAGATCAAATGATACTTCTGTGAAATAATTCTCAACAGTTGGGTCTGTGGACAATGATATGCAAATATGTGTAATTATTAAGAATTCCTTTCTGCCTCAGAGACTCTTTGTTTACCACATCTAGTTCTGTATTTGCACTGACTTGCTAAGGACCACATTAATCTCTCTATGCTTTGATTTTTTTCCAGCAATAAAATGGAAGGTTTAGTCTAAGATAGAAAGGCAAATTCTACGCCAAAAGATTTGGGGGGTAGATTTGAAACAAACAAAATATAGTCAGGACTTTTTATTTTTTAAAGGCAGGACTTTTTTTGCTTTTGTTTTTCTTATCTAGTCTTGAATATTTCAACACCATTCCTTCTTCCTCTTCTTTTTTTTTTTTTTTTTTTTTTATGAGGAAGGGTCTCAGTCTCCCAGGCAGGAATACAGTGGCTCAATCATAGCTCACTGCAGTCTGGAACTCCTGGGCTCAAGCAATCTTCCTGCCTCAGCCTCCTGAATAGCTGGCACTATAGGCACATACCACCATGCCCAGCTAAATTTTCTTATTTTTTGTAGAGAGAGGGGCTTGTTATGTCACCCAGGTGGGTTTCAAACTCCTGGCCTCAGTCAATCCTCCCACGTTGGCCTCCCAAAGTGCTGAGATTAAAGGCATGAGCTACTGCACCTGGCCATCATTCTTTCTTAAAACTATATTTATAAGCAGCTTTCCTAGTTTCTATTAGCTATATTGCAATCACTCATTTATAATAGCACCTTTCAGAACAGTTAAAATTAGAATTCTGAGATCCTCAAGGGACTGGTGACATAAAAAGGGTAAGAACAGGGAAAACACATTGTACTACTCATCCTGAGTTCCTGATTGGAGGCGAAAAGAAAGAGTCTCATTACCTCTTACAGTAACTTCTAAAACCATTGGAATTCATCCAATTTGTACATTAAATGACATCAGGTAGAGTTCTTCTCATGCATTATCTGCTAGTGTAGAAATTGTTTTCTATAAAATATTTTCAAAGTTTTAAATTGATGTTTTGGGTTTTTCTTTATGTCTTTTAAAAAAAATCACTAAAAATATTCTTTTCTGAAGGCTAAGACTTTTTATACACTCATTATATTTGAAATTGAAGAATTAAGAGACAAACATAATTTCTATTCATCTTAAAAGAAAAGGAGAGAAGCAAAGCACAGACGAGAAAGAAATCATTCTAACTACAGGTAAACTTTATTAACCTAATGGTATAGAATACAGTACTGCTACATTTCCAAAGAATAATTTTCCTTATTAGGAAACAATAACTTCAGATGCTTCACCTTTAAGTGAAATTACGGAGAAATGGAAAGTTCAGCTAATATTTTCTTGCAGCAAAATGATAAATGACATCTCAAGCATGGTCTAGGGAAGACAAGTGCAAATACAATACAGCATCATATTAACCCAACTACTAAGGACAGGGGATCACAGGATTATCAGGGTTTGCTAAATGGGGAAGAGGATATTTATAGATGTCAGGGTTCTGCCTGAAAGGTACAAAGTAAGCTGATTTAAGAGGCTGGACCAAAGAGAGCAGAGTAAGTCTATTCTATGTTTCTATCCATATATGTTCATACTTTAATGAAGGGAGACAGCCATTAGAAGTTACATTTTGTGGGGCTGAGTTTTACAGTACAAATACATTGAAATTAATTTTTAAAGTGTATTTTTTGCCAAAATATCCATTCATTTATCATCAAACACCCATAATGTGCCTCAAGTACAGAGTGAGCAAAAGACATGATCTCTATGTAGAAGTTATACTCCTTTGACATTAAATAAAGGCAATTTAAGAAACAAGAACTTCAGTTAATTGTATGTTGTGTGTTATCGGCATGTGAGTGCACAAGTTATCTGCACCCTGGTGGACAAAAGTGGTCTGACTCAACCACAAAACATTTAAACAAACTTTTCTGCAGGCAAATCAGGAATAGATGTGCTATTGAACACAGACATTTTATCTGCCTCAAAATCAACTTAAACTGCTGGCAGAGGCATGGCGCACTGACCTAAAATGATGCAAACTAGGTCATTCAGAGAAACCAGAGTGGCAGAGGGAGAGGAAGGTGTTAATATGGAAAATATATGTGGCTGTCATGAGCAGCTAAAATTTCAAATTTAAAATACTAAGCCAACTGTCAAGCACATATACTCCCCATCACCAGCTTAAATGGAACTGACTTCAGTTCATTTTTACCTCTTTAAACTGAACTCCTATCGGTTTAAAGCTCCTATCAACTTTGAAAGGGAGAACTTCATCCAAATTTTGTCTTCTTCCTCATTATCCTCTACTAAATAAATACAAACAACATTTCCTGAGGAACAAAATCTGGGTATCTCCTCAGGAATACTTTACCAGAGTCCTAATGAAAGGAATGTTACAGGGTTTAGTTTCAAAGACTTACATTCAACTTCTGTATATGTATAACCCTAAGCATAGTTTCATCTAGAAAATGGGAACAATACTTATAATCTCAAGAAAAATGCTATGAGGATTAAATGAGGTAAGGTATATAACACATAACACATAGTAGCCCTCTAAACAGTAATTGTGTATTGTGGTTTTTTAAAAAAAACTACAATCTTCAAATGTTGAACATGCTTGATAACTACCACAAGCTCCATATATGCAGAAAGTAATCCACAAATAATTACTGAATACTTAACTGAAATAATTACTGAAGGAGTCATATATTAAATAACAGTATTATGTGCTAAAATTACTGCCACCTTAGTATTTCATCAAGGACTTGGTGACCCTAGACTCTAGACCTGACTCTCGCTGGTCAGCTGACCCTAGATCCTAAATGTTCAGGGAAACCCATAATGGGTTTTTTTTGCACTTACCCAAATTTTTAAAAAATGTATTAGTCATAGCTGAAGTTTAAAACAAAAAACAAAAAAGCCTGGGGTTCACTCTTCAGTTGTACAGTTACCCATGGGAGCTCATGGGATAGCAGATGTGACACACTTAATCATACCACTGACTGTTTAAATTCAGTGTTCCATTTCCAGTTCTAAGAATAGCTGCACTTTTGGAGATGGGGGAAAAATGATATGTGGAAAACTTGATAAAGAATCCAGAATAATTTTTCCTAATTTCTTATTGTTCATTTAAGGAAAAAAAGAAAAACAAAATCTGTTTTGATCAGTGAATACAACAGTTGTATACAACAGTGTTGTATATACACTGTCAATTTGTTGCATAAGGTGCCCATTTGCACCTGGAAATATGAGCAGTGGTTAATTTATTGTGGCCTGTAATTATAAATTAAACAATCATGAAATTACACAGTCCACTTAATTGATAAACTGGGAAAAGTTAGCCAACTCTAATGCGTTTCTCATCTATAGTGACAAATCTAATTCTCTGTTGGTTTGGCTTCAATTCTAGTTATTTTCCATATAAATATTTATGTTGGTACTCATTTGTTGAGAAAAACTTAGCCTTTAAATGGACAGCTCATGTATAAACGATTAAGAAAAAGAAACACTTGTAAAAATCTGTTTAGCCTGAGGTTAAAAAAAACTGCACATGTAGCAAGTGTTAATGTGATTGGCAACTTCAGATCAAATAATCCTACTTCTTTAACAATCTAACAATGTAAAACCAATTGAGTTTTTTTCCCCTATCAAAATTTATTCACTGGATAATCTGACCAAAGGTAGATGTATTTTTTTTCCTCCTGGGATAATTGGATAATTTTTTCTTCTTAAATCAACAGACATGGTTCAACATTTTTAAAAGTCAGAAAGGGACTAGGGGATGAGGTGGAACAGTAACTATAAATTCGATTGTGGGCTCTTTGCAGTTGGTAAGCCAACCAACCTGTTCTACATGCTTCAAAATCAATTTGACTAGCTCTAAAATTATCCAATTCCATTTTAACTTCCTCCAACTAACTGCACAGAAATCAGCAAGGAACAGTGTCAATGGTCAAATTTGTCACAACTATAATTTACAATTTGGGAAAGCTTTAATTAGGGCTGACAGAGAAAAAGCTTACCCCAAATTGATGCCCACTCTCCAGTTTTAATTTCCCATTCTTTTCAGTTTGGAGACCCTAAACTGGGGTTAAGACCTTTGGTCCTGGTATGGTCACATGCAAAATGAGGTTGCAAAAGGTTTCGAAGGAAATACTAGGGACGAGGCAGCTAATTTGCCTCCATCAACAGGGATTAAGTATTGAACGGAAAATCGGTCATCACCAACAACCAGGTCTTGCAAAACTCTCAGCAAATAAAAAACTCAGAACTGCAGAAGCGTACCCGCCACGCAGACACTAAGATGGCATAAAATGTACCAGACATCCCTTCCAAAAGGCACCTCTTTGTGTCCTGGGACTTACTCCCTGGCTCTCCAGGGACCCGCACACCGCGAGGAAGAGGCGAACTAGGCTACCATCTCCCCTGGTACCGCCAGGGCGACCTCAGAGACTAGCTGTGGCTCTTCTCTTCGTTTCTTGGTCGGGCCCCAGACGGACCCCACTTTCCTGCAGCGCAGCGAGGCCGATTCCCCAGAAAGATCTAAGCCTGCGTGCGAAGGCTGCTCTCTACAGCTCCTAGGACCCGCCCTCATCCCTGTCTCCAGAGTAATGATGGAGCCCGGGATCCGTATGGGACCAGCCACGCACTCTGCCAGCCCTTTCCCCAAGCCTAGGACTCGTCGCAAGCCCCGCCTTCCTCTCCAGGCCCAGGCCTCCCTCCAGGGCCCACCCTCGAGGTTCCCTGTCGCCCCCCGAAACCAGTCCAGAACCCCGGCAGCAGGCAGAGCTCCGTCCCACTCCCTCCTTGGCTTTAAGCGCAGTGCCTCGCCCTGGGCCTGGGGGACGGGAGGGGGGGGTGATCGGCCAGCTCCAAAGGGTCCTGGGCCCCTACACTTACCATCCTCCCGCCGAATCCCTCCTCCTCCTCCTCCTCCTCCTCCTCCTCCTCCTCCTGCTCTTGCCGCTGCCTCCCCCGTTACCAGGGGCAACTGCTGCGGCGCCGCCCCCGACGTCCCTCGCTCGCACAGTGGAGGAGCAAAGCAGCGGTATGGGGCGGGGTCCAGCTCCGCTTTCCCCAAAGTGCGCAAGCGCGCCAAAGTGCCCGCCCACTGCGCGGGCTGGCCGCTGGGGCTGTGCTAGCGGCTGGAGGAGGCTGCTGCAAACTCGGACCAGGGGATTGGTGAAAATTCTCCCACGTGGCTGGCGGGAGCCTCCCGGCCTGTGATTGGTCGGGATAGAGGGGCGGGGGGGCGGGCGAGGGGGCGGTTCCCAGGTCCCGGCGAGTTGGCGCGTCCAAGGCTGGCTTCCAACGCGGGCTACATCTGGTGGCAGGTGTCTTAGTGTATTCCTCCCAGGACCAGGTAAGGGGCCTTGCGACCCTCGCCACGTCTACCTACAATCCCCATATTTCAGAAGGGAGCTAGGATTTCTGTCCTGGCTGCCCAGGTGGGGCTGCAGCTAAACTTCCACCTACATAAGCCGCGTGGCGCGAGGAGTGCCCTGGGGCTGCCGATGGACACCTCCCCTCTGACCCGCGTTGCCTTCGAGTGCTGGCCGAGCGTCTGGGGCATTATGAACTGCTCACCCATCTCCACAGCTCTGTGTCCACGTAGGGAATGGGGGAGTCCCGAAGGGGGGAGGCCATCTGTCGGAGGGCAAGAAGCAGCCTGTCCCCGAGCACTGGCCCTGAGCCCTGAGGTGAGCTTAAAGCAGGGGTGGAAGGCATTTTGGGATCGGCCAGGTTTTGCTAAGCTACCTTAGACTGGACGAGGCAAAAATGAGTCTGCATTTCCAGCCAAGGGAGAGTAAGAGGGGTTCTGGGTAGGTTGGGAAGTGCTGTGTCTCTCCCCTTTCCCATGGAGAGGAACATAAGAGTTTAGCACATTCATGCCAGGCCCTGTTTTAGACACTGGTTACATAGCAATGGACAAAATCTGCCCTCATGGAAATTCTGTTCTTCCTAGTGAAATGCTTTTCATCCAAGATTTTTTTTTTCGTTTTTTTTTTTTTGAGACAGAGTCTCACTCTGCTGCCAGGGCTAGAGTGAGTGCCGTGGCATCAGCCTAGCTCACAGCAACCTCAAACTCCTGGGTTCAAGCGATCCTTCTGCCTCAGCCTCCCGAGTAGCTGGGACTACAGGCATGAGCCACCATGCCCGGCTAATTTTTTCTATATATTTTGAGTTGGACAATTAATTTCTATCTATTTTTAGTAGAGATGGGGTCTCGCTCTTGCTCAGGCTGGTTTTGAACTCCTGACCTTGAGCGATCCGCCCACCTCTGCCTCCCAGAGTGCTAGGATTACAGGTGTGAGCCACCGCGCCCAGCTTCAGCCAAGATTTTATTTCATTCTCACAACCCCTGGAAATTGGTTATACAGTTGAGGACTTGTAAACACTGTTTACAGTGTTTGCTTGTAGCTATTGTTCAAGTAGGAGGAACAGAAAGGTTTATATCTGTGATGTAACTAAGAACTTTTAAGAGCTGATAAAGTCTAGGTGAGCCTGCCATATTGCAGATGCGTATGTCCCTGTTACCTACCTCACTGGATTTTTGTGAGCTTTATGTGAATTATATGTCAAGTACATAGAGCATTGCTTGCCATGAAGAAGATGTTATGTAGTGATCCTGCCTCAGCCTCTGGAGTAGCTGGGTCTACAAGCCGTACTACCACACTGGGCTAATATTTTTATTTTTTGTAGAGTGTCTATGTTGCCCAGGCTGGTGTTGAACTCCTGGCCTCAAGCAATCCCCCTGCTTCAGCCTCCCAGCCTACTGTGCTGGCCATGGGTTAGCTATTATTAATAGTTTCATCTAGGTTTTTGGCCTTTGCCTCTCTTTCTATCAGCAGTCTTTCCAGTCTAGTTAATATGTTGGAATGTAAGCAGAGTTGTCCTGAATGGTGCTTAATTATTTATACATTCAACTAAAGTATTTTTAAAACATCTGCAACTTGCATACCTGCTTCAGATCCTTGGAGAGAAAACTCAGTTCAGCATCTTTTTTTTTTTTTTTTTTTTTGAGACAGAGTCTCACTCTGTTGCCCGGGCTAGAGTGCCGTGGCATTAGCCTAGCTCACAGCAACCTCAAACTCCTGGGCTCAGGCGATCCTCCTGCCTCAGCCTCCCGAGTAGCTGGGACTACAGGCACGCACCACCATGCCTAGCTAATTTTTTCTATATACTTTTAGTTGGCCAATTAATTTCTATTTTTAGTAGAGACGGGGTCTCGCTCTTGCTTAGGCTGGTCTCGAACTCCTGACCTTGAGTGATCTGCCCGCCTTGGCCTCCCAGAGTGCTAGGATCACAGGTGTGAGCCACTGTGCTCGGCCCAGTTCAGCATCTTGACTAGGGAGTTGCAAGATGAATGGTTAGTTTAGAGCATGAACTCCTATAATCTATCCATCTTTAGACTGTTGGCTTTTTTGTGGAAAAGGCAAGGCAGGTCCGGTGCAATGGCTCACACCTGTAATCCAAGCATTTTGGGAGGCTGAGGTGGAAGTATCACTTGAGCCTAGGAGTTTGAGGTTGCATTGAGCTATGTATGATCACACCACTACACTCCAGCCTGGGAGATAGTGCAAGACCCCATCAAAAAAAATAAAATTAAAACCTAAAAAAAAAGGCAGAGCAGATTTCTCTTTCTAAGTTGTCTGGTATCTGACATCATGGTTGCCTTGGAGTCAGATAAGTGTCCATAAGCATATACGTGGGTCTGTTCCTTTAATTGTTATCATTCCCCAACTTGCTCTAGGCAGCCTAACCCTAATCCTCACCTCTCTCAGGGGTCTTTGTGTCTGACCTTCTAGAGTCTTTGGGTGCCTTGATCTTCCTCTGATGTGAGTACAAGCAATGATGTTTTGTTTTTCTCTCTACCTGGAGCTACAAATAGGAGAATCTTGGGCACTTCCCCTTCTTGTAAGAGGATATCTCAGAATGGACTTAAGCCTGTTCTGTGAGCTCTGATACTGTTTGCTAGAGAAAAATCAGCTGTCTATAAAGGATGAGCATTATTTGTCAAGGGAGTAGGCTATTTCGTTTTTTTTTCTTTTCTTTTTTTTTTTTCTTTTTTTTGAGATAGGGTCTCACTCTGTTGCCTGGGCTAGAGTACGGTGGCATCATCCATCATCATAGCTCCCTGCAGCCTCCAACTCCTGGGCTCAAGCCATCCTCCTGCCCCACCCTCCCAAATAGCTGAGATTACAGGCATGTGCCACGGTGCCCAGCTAATTTTTATTTTTTGTAGACATGGGGTCTCACTATTATCTAGGCTGGTGTTAAACTCCTGGGCTCAAGTGATCCTCCTGCCTCAGCCTTCCTAAGTGCTAGGATTATTGGCATGAGCCAACACATCCAGCCTCCTCCTCTCTTTCTCTGTCTCTTTTCTTTTCTTTTCTTTTCTTTTCTTTTCTTTTCTTTCCATGACATGGCCAGGTGCAAAACTAATTGGCCAACTAAAAATATATAGAAAAAAATTAGCCAGGCCTGGTGGCACATGCCTGTAGTCCCAGCTACTCGGGGGACTGAGGCAGTAGGATTGCTTGAGCCTAGGAGTTTGAGGTTGCTGTGAGCTAAGCTGAAGCCATAGCACTCACTCTAGCCCGGGCGACAGAGTGAGACTCTGTCTCAAAAAAAAAAAAAAAACACACACACACACACACACACACACACACACGACAAGTAGGCTATGGTTGCTAGGGGACCTTTCGAGGTGACTAAGCCTTGTAACCTTAGGAAAGTAAGGCCCTAGCTATTGTTGGATCTTTGAGGATCTGTTTATTGTTCATCTTTATATGTGCCACAAGTGCTTACTGCAAGGCTAAATGTGCCACAAATGCTCAGTGTTCTGGCCCAATCAGTGTGAACCTTTCTAGGCTTCAGTTTCCTCTTCCGTAAACCGAGATCTTGAATCCCTAATGCCTTTAAATTGTGACATTCTCTAATCCTAGATGGGAGGTGTTTTATTCCGTTTAGTGTTGCTATAAAGGAATATTTGAGGCTGAGTAATTTATAAAGAAGTTTATTTAGCTTATGGTTCTGCTGGCTGGAAGGTTCAAGACTGAACATCTGTTGAGGGCCTCAAGCTACTTCCACTCCTGGCAGAAAGTGAAGAGGAGCTGACATGTGCAGAGATCATATGGCGTGAGAGGAAGCAGGAGAAGAGAAGGAGGTACCAGGCTCTTTTTGACAACCAGCTCTTGCTAGAACTAATAGAATAAGAACTCACTTAATTCTCCCTGCACCAGGGACGGCATTAATCTAATCATGAGGAATCTGTCCACAACCACCCAGACACCTCCCCTTAGGCCCTGCCTACAACATTGGTGATCAAATTTCAACATGAGGTTTGTAGGCGTCAAACATTCAAACTATGACAAGAAGTATCAGCCAATCACTTGTCTGAGTTCTACCTCCTACCTTGTTCCTGGTAGTGGAACCATAATCTTTCAGAAATTGGGCCACCTTGGATGTGATCGTGACCTTTTTAGGGAAGACTAGATGTGGCTTGTGTAGGAGGAGGGAAAGTAACCATGGAAGAAAACTTAGAGACCAGATATGACTCAGTACAGGCAAAGTAGATGATTTGCAGCTTCATGAAAAAAAAGCTGCTCTTCCTTCTGTAACCCAGGAAGTTTCTGGGTTTGACTTAAAAAGAGTGACATCCTTTTTTTTCTTTTTTGCTACTTGGCAGGACCAACCAGGTAGAAGTAACATCCTTGATGCCAAGAGAATGCAAGAATAAATCGTAATTCATTCCAGGCAGGCAGTACAGATTTTTAGAGGGCATGTGAGAGATGTAGCAGTGAACATTACAGACATGTCCCAATGCTCATGAGCCTTACAGTCTGTCAGGGGAGGCAGATTTTATACTAATAACAGTGAATGACAAGAAGGTGACAATTACAAAAGCCCAGCATGCTGCAAAGGTCAGGGTCCTGGGGGAATATATAACAGAAGGACTTGAGTTTGCCCCGAAAGAGTCAAAGAACTGTGCCCATTGGGGGACAGTGGGTGTTGGGGCAAATGTTCCAGAAAGATAATTTAGATTTTTTTTTTTTTGGCCTTATGTCTTATATAAGACAGGAACTATGCAGTTTCTATACTGACCTCAGTTAAGAAGGCAAAAGCTGTTGCATAATTTAGCAAATGATTACCCCTTCATGTTAGAAGTGCTTTCATTATGAGAGACAGAGGGCTTTGCAATGTTGAGTTGAGGGTGGAGAGAGATGTCAGAGAAGGTCCGGCCGTGTGTGCTGACGGGGAGACATAGCATTTTGCTCATTCAGCGGTTTCTAGCGGTCATGAGCCTGGGGCTTGGTAAGCCAAGGCACTGTGTGATCTGCCAGCCAGTATAGAGTCTAGGAAAGTGAACTCTCTTCCCTTCCTCCCACTCCTAGTTCCAGACTGAGAGAAATGCCTTTGGTCTTAGAACCAGTCTGCAGGAGGCCAAGTGGAGTGGGAGAGGGGGAAGTCAAGAGTTTTGGCAGTGGACGCTTGCAGCCTGCCTTCTGACTTGCAGAGATTGCCACTTCAGTAGCAGCATCAGGGCCAGGCCAGGTGCTTTGGATACTCCATGTTGGCCTCTACTCGTCTCCTGGTTCCTTCCTCTTGGGAAATGACTTAGCCGCAGCATGTCAACTTCCTGAAGTCTCTTCCACCCTAACAAAAAAATCTAAAAATTGACCACCACTCTCTCTTCTCCCACTTGGTTCCTTCCCCCTCCTGTCTCTCTGGTGGTTCTTTCCTGTCTCTCGGGGCTTCCTTTTCTCAGCTCGCTTCTTAAGTGTAGTGGTTTTTCAGGGTTTGCCCATTCTGTGTACTCTCTTGGAAAACTTTATCTTAAACCACCTCGATGCTGCTGACTCAACTTTTTCCTTCTAGCCTGGACCTCTGTGCTTTCTGTCAAGCCTGAATACCCGCTTGCTGCTGAGCTGGCCCTCTTGTGCAGCAAGTGCTTGTATGCTTGTGCTAGGCACTGGGACAGCAGTGGAGAGCAAAATGAACACACCCCCTGACTTCAAAGGTGACTCTTTAAGTTAGTTAAGATGATATTTTTCAGAAAAAAGACAAATGGCCTAGCAATAGAAGGTATAGAAGTAAATCTGGAAATTATTCCTAAAGAAAATGAAAGGACGAGTAGGTGTTACTGAGTGACGAGGGGATGGAATAGCTTTTGGACAGGGTAGGGCATGTGGAAAGGGCCCAAGAGGGGAAGTAGCCTATTGCATTAATCAAGTCCCATGGCACTTAAAACTCAGCACGCAAAAAATCAAGCTCACCATTTTCTCCCTTAGAGCTTATTTTTCTACACCTTCTGACTCAGCACCTTGTTGCCCAAGTCAGAAGCTCCAGGTATCACACTAGATATTTGTGATGTGTCAACTTGGCTAGGCTAAGCTAAGCTCCCCGCGTTCCCTCTCTGGTCCGGTTATAGTTATAGCGGGAGCTTAGCACATCTTCCAGTTCTTCAGGCACATGCTAATGTAGGTGCTGTTGGGAAGGGATTTTGCAGATGTAATTAAAGTCCTCAATTAGTTGGCTTTAAGTTAATCAAAAGGAAGATTATTATCCCCGGTGGCCTGACCTAATCAGATGGAAGCCCTTCAGAGGAGGGGCAGGCACCCCCCAACCATGAGGTCTGAGTCTCTGAGCCATAACCCGTGTCACTCTCCTTTGCCCAGGATGGTCTGTTTCTGGCTGGCTGCCCTGCTGACTGCGGCCTTGCTTAACTACCTGCCACAATTATGTAAGCCAATTAGCTAATTCCTTGTAATAAATCGATTTTATATATTTATCAATATCATATATATTATATAAAGGATATATATATTAATATATATCTACTTATTCTGCTTCTCTGGTTGAACTCTGACTGATACAATATTCCTCTAATACCCAATTGCTTGGCAAATCCTAAGATTCTGCATGTTTAAAAGGTTCTCTCCTTTTGGTCTCTCCTCTGAGTGCACCTGGGTCCGTATGAGCCTCTCTCCTTTTTGCCTGGATTATTAGAGTTCCCTTCCAGCCAGTCTCTGCGTCCTGTGAGGTCCTGCCACATCCTGTTTATTCTCATAAGTGCCGGGAGTATCCCTTCTAAACTACACATCTGATCTTGTCACTTTTCTTCTTAAAATCCTTTAATGACTTCCTGAAATTTTCAGGCAAAAATTCAAAAGCCTTAGCTTTCTTCGTGTGACTGCGTTTTCTCACCTTCTCTTAGCATATCACTCACACTTCTTTTGAAAACTTTTTTAGTTTGTCGCCCTAGAGTGTGCAGTATACATTTACAACTAATCCAAGTCCACTTTCAAATAACACTATACCACTTCGTGGGTAGCACATGTACCTTATAATAGTCTATTCCCAATTTCTTCCTGCCATCCTTGATGTTATTGGGGTCATGCATTTCACTTAATTTCACTTATCCATATGCTATAGTCACTGAATATATTGTCGCTATTATCATATTGAACAAACTGTTACCTGTTTGCTGTTAATTCAGAATAAGAAAAATAAAGATTTTATTTATTCCTTCACTTTCTTCATTTAGTTCATTCATTCCTTCTCTGACACTCTTTCTTTATGTGGGTCTGAGTTCATAACCTATATAATTTTCTCTGGAACTTCTTTTAACATCTTGCATGTCAGGTCTACTGGCAACAAATTCTATCAATTTCTTTTGTCCAAGAAGTCTTTATTGCTTCTTCACTTTTGAAAGATAATTTCAGTGCATACAGAGTTTGAGGTTGGGTTTTTCTTCTTTAACACTTTAAATCTTTCACTCTACTCTCTTCTTGCTTGCCGGGTTTCTGAAGAGAAATCTGATGTAGTTCTTACTCTTGCCTCTCTGTAGGTAAGGTTTTGTTTCCTCCTCTGCCTATTTTTCCTTATTTTCTTTGTCTTCGATTTTCTGCAGTTTGAATATGATATGCCGAGGTGGAGGGTGTTTGCTGGTTATCCTGCTTGGTGTTCTCTGAGCCTACTGGATCGATGTTTTGGTTTCTGTCATTCATTTTTGGAAAATTCTCAATCATCATTACTTCAAATATTTCTTTTGTTCCTTTCTCTCTCCTTCTGGTATTTCTATTAACAGGTATGTTGTACCTTTTATAGTTGTCCCACAGTTCTTGGATATTCTGTTCTGGCTTTTTTATTTTCTTTTCTGCTTTACATTTCTATTTGGGAGGTTTCTATTGACACATTCAAGCTCACTGATTTCCTTGGTCATGTCTGGCCCACTGTGGAGTCTGTTAATGGCTTTCTTCATCTCTGTAACAGTGCTTTTGACTTCTAAAATTTCCTTTTGATTCTTTCTTAAGAGTTTCCATCTCTCTGCTCACGTTATCCATCTGTTCTTGTGTGTTGTCCCCTTTCTCCTTGAGATTCCTGAGCATATTAATCATAGTTATTTTAAATTCCTGGTCTGATAAGTCCAAAATCTCTGTTGTATCTGAATGTGGTTCTGATGCTTGGTCTGTTTCTTCAAACTGTGTTTTTAACTTTTGAGTATGCCTTGTAATTTTTTGTTGAAATCCAGACACAAGGGACCTGGCTGGTAAAAGGAACTGAGGTGTGAGGTTTTATGTTTATCTGGCTAGGAGTTAGGCTATGTTTACTGTTTGCTATAGCTATAGGTGTCAAAGGCCAAAATTTTATCTGGTATCCTTGTTTTTGTCTCCTCTGTCATCTCTGGGTTTCTAGAGACTTCTTAAATAAGGTGTGAGCCTTACAGTTTTTCCTGTTGTATTCCCTTATGGCTACACAGCAGCCCCCTTGATGCAGTGGTAGGTGGGGGAGGGGAAGCGTGCTACAGTCCTATGAGGAGGTCTTAGTCTTCTAGTGAGCCTGTGCCCTTGACCTTCAGAAGTGTTTCTCAGCCTCCCCTCACCCCACTTCAGGTGAGGCAGGAAAGCAAAAGGAGGCTGGAGTTCCTCCCCCCGAAACTGGATAGGTTCTGGTAAAATAGTTTCCTTTGAGGGCAGGCCTTGTTAAGAACACCGGGGCTGGGCACCGAGGTGCAAGCCTGAGTCCCACCTCCTTGCCAGGTTGAGAAGGGAGGATTGTTTCAGCCCAGGAGTTTGAGGCTGCAGTGTGCTATGATTGAGCCTAGGAAGAGCCACTGCACTCCAGCCTAGGCAACATAGCTAGACCCCATTTCTAAAAAATAAAATTTTAAAAAGAAGAAGAGAGGACTCTGGGTGTTTTTCAAAATAGCTGCTTTTCCCGCCTCCCTGCCCAAACACTAGGGGGTATTATATATTATTTCATGGGTAGGTTCTTGTTCCCCAGTCAGACTCGGGATTCCCCAAGGACAGGCACTGTACTGTCCCTTTTTCCAGTCTCTCCCGCTGTGTAGTAAAGCACAGGGCTGGCCACCAGCAGGCCTGCAGGACATACATGTTGGTGCCCAATTGCTCAGTCTGGTGACCGCTCCCCAGGGCTCTCCCCAGCCAAGTCAGGTGGTGCCCAGTAGTTGGTAAAAGCACGCAGTCCGCAGCAGTAGGATGTGCTCGGGGCTTCTGGGGCAGGCTTTGATTTGGGGGACAATCCTCATTCTTCCTCTGTCTCTTAAGTCCACAGGTGTGTGTGTGCGCCAAGATGGAGGCCAACCTGTCTAGCTTTGACATCGATGCCCCCCGTTGGGACCAGGGCACGTTCCTGGGGCGAGTGAAACACTTCTTCAACATCACGGACCCCCGCACCGTGTTTGTACCAGAGCAGAAGCTGGACTGGGCCCAAGCGATGGTGGAGAAGAGCAGGTGAGTGGTTAAGGGAAGGGGCTGAAGGCAACAGGGTGACAATGATGGCATCCTCAAGGGAGGAAGTGGAAACTGAAGGTGCAGGAATGGGAAGAGATCTCAGGAGGGAAGGAGAAATGAGAGGAGGGGACTGGGAGGCATCGGCCAGGCTGGGTGTTAACTGCCTGTTGTCCTTGGGTGACAGGATGGGGATCGTGCCCCCAGGTACCCAAGTGGAACAGCTGCTGTATGCCAAGAAGCTGTATGACTCAGCCATCCACCCTGACACCGGGGAGAAGATGAATGTCATTGGGCGCATGTCCTTCCAGGTCCCTGGCGGCATGATCATCACAGGCTTCATGCTCCAGTTCTACAGGTGGGACCTGGCAGCAAGGCAGTGGGAGGGGCAGCTGCTGGGTCTGCTAGCGCGGAGCCATAATAGCAGTCCTCTTTTTTAATCACTTACCAGGTACCAGGCACTGTGCTAAGTTCTTTGCTTGTATTGCCTTATTTAACCCTCTGAACAGCCCTGCACCTAGGTACTATTATTATTTGTACTTTATAGATGAAGAATTGGAGTTCTGGAGAGGCTAAGTAGCTTATCTAAATTCACACAGTCAGGAAATATGGGTGCCTGGATTTTAACTGAGGCAGTCCTCTTAGAACTCCCAACAAATAAGCTACCTCTTTAAACAGTACACATTCCACAATGAATTTAACTTATTTTTATAATATCCAAATGAAAAAATAGGAAGACCCTTTCTTTGGGTTTGGTTGGGAAGAGAATGTACTTTGTAGCTGCTTGGACGTGTGACTCTTCTTCCACCTTCCTCCCTCCTTTTCCTTCTTCCTCCTTCCCCCTCCTTCTTCCTCCCCCTCCCATCTGTGCACTGTGCATTCATTTGTTCAGTTATTGAGCTAGGCTTTGGGCCAGGTTTTGGGAATATTAAAACTTGAATACCTCCCCTAAAGGAGTTTGTAGTTTTGTTCAGGAGACCAAGAAGTGTAAACAGTTACAATACAGCTTGGTAAGTGGTAGGTTGGGGGAAGAGCATGGGGTTGTGGGAACAGGGAGCATGGAATGACTAACTATGTCTCACAAAGGACAGGGGAAGGGTCGGGAAGGTTCCAAGGAGAAAGTGATGTCTCAACAGAGCAGGACTTGGCCATGTGCGGAAGGGGGCTGGGGGATCTTCCAGGCAGAGGGGCAGCGTGTGCAAAAGCCCAGGTACACGAAGCAGCACAGGCACAGGTTAGGGAACTGCAGATCATGCGGTTTCACTGGCCTACCCCAGGCCCTCCCTTCCATCCTACTCTTTGCCTCTCCTGGCCTCCCTTACTGGTAGGACGATGCCGGCGGTGATCTTCTGGCAGTGGGTGAACCAGTCCTTCAATGCCTTAGTCAACTACACCAACAGGAATGCAGCCTCCCCAACGTCAGTCAGGTAGGAGGCCTGAACCCCAGGCTGTCCTCTTACCTCCCCAGGAACAGCCCTTCTATTTGCTTATTCATTCATTCTGAAATTACTTCTTCTGTATGTATCACGTGCTGGGATGTGTGTGTTTTTAGGTGCTGGGGATACCTTGTTGAGTAAGGCATTCATGGTCCCTGTTCTGGTGGAGTTTAAGATTTTTTGTTTATTATTGTTTTGTTTGAGACAGGGTCTCACTCTGCTGCCCATGCTGGATTGCAGTGGCATCATTATAGCTCACTGCAATCTCCGACTCCCGGGCTCAAGTCATCCTCCTGTGTCAGCCTCCTGAGTAGCTGGGACTACAGGCGTGTGCCACCACACCCGGCTAATATTTTCTATATTTTTTGTAGAAACAGGGTCTCACTACATTGCTCAGGCTGGTCTCAAACTCCTGGCAACTCAAGCAATCCTCCTGCCTTAACATCCCAAAGTGCTGGGATTACAGGTGTGAGCCCCCACACCCAGCCAGCTTAAGGTCTTTTAAGAGAACAAGCACAATAATCTCAAGTTGTGACTGCTGCCACTGAGGACATATAAAGGGTGACTAGGCAGAGAACAGCAGGGGGTGTCTGTGCAGTCAGGCCAGCCAGGGGAGTCCCTTCTGTAGAGATGACATTTCAGCTGAGTTCTGAAGGATGAGCATTCAACCATGCAAAAGCCCAGGGAAGAATTCCCCAGTAGGGAGCAGCAGCGTGCAGAGGTCCTGAGGCAGGAAGGAGGTTGGCATGTTTAAAGTACTTGTAGAAGGCCAAGGGGGTTGGGGCCGTGTGAGTGAGGGGAGGGGAGAGGGTCGCAAGATGAGGCTGGGGACGGACCATGTGAGGTTTTTCAGTCGTGAAGCCTCGGCACCAGACTTTCTCTCCCAAGTCCCCAGTCTTGCCCTCCGCCAACAGCGCTGCCCACTCCCAAGCATCTCTCTCCTCCACCAGGCAGATGGCCCTTTCCTACTTCACAGCCACAACCACTGCTGTGGCCACTGCTGTGAGCATGAACATGTTGACAAAGGTATGGCCTGGGGCTGCTGTGGGTGTGGTGGCCACTTGGGGGCAGCAGAGTCCTAGGAAAACATCCCTCAGGCTGGGTGGGGGTCAGGGCCCAGCCCAGCAATGAGAACTGCGGCTGCCCTAGCCTGATCTTTCTTGGGGCTTTGAGGGAGCTTGCAGTTCCCAGACAGGGTGTCTGGATGCATGGCAGGAGCAAGGTCTCATTTTCTTTCCAGTTTTGTAGTCCTTCAGCCCCCTCCACTCCCATCTTCCAGTGAGCCCAACAACTCCCCCTGTTCCCTTCCCCCACAGAGAGCGCCACCCTTGGTGGGCCGCTGGGTGCCCTTTGCTGCCGTGGCTGCAGCTAACTGTGTCAACATCCCGATGATGCGACAGCAGTGAGTATAGGGAGCCCCTTTTCTCCCCACAAACCACAAGGTTAGCAGGAAAAAGGCAAGAAACCAAGGCAGTTGGTGGCTTCAGGGGACTGAGGTGGGTGTGGGGAGGGCTGCTGGGCTGAGCCTCAGAAGGGTCCCTGAGGAGTGGCTGCTCCTGGGGTGGTGGCCCCAGGAGTGGCAGGTGACAGGCTTAGTGAGTGTGTTGAGCATGGTGGGAGTCCCTTCTTGTGTGGGATGGGGGAGACGGGGTGGACCTGGGGGGTCTAGACTGGATCATGTCCTTTCAACTGAAACTTAAAGTTGTGAACTGTGCCCACTCCCAAAGCCCTGGGGACGGCTTACGGAATGGAAGGTAGCAGAGTGAGGAGTATAAAGATAGAGCAGAGCCCACAAGCTTTGATAGAAGCCAGAGGAGTTTTTCCAGGCACACAGCTCTAAGCTTTTCAGGAGAAAAGGTAAAGGAGAAACTCACTGTGTCTCCCAGTTTTTGATTCTTGCCCAGAGAAAGCACAGGTGTTCGTCTGGTACGAGGTTTTCGTGATGTAATATATGTAAAGCACTCAAGACAGCACCTGGAACATAGCGAATGCTATATAAATGTTGGCTGTTATTGCTACCATTGTCATCATCATCGATATTTACAAGTCGCGTTTTCTTGGGACTACTAGCAAATGGAAACTTACCGCAAGACACTTTGTAGGAAGAGCACTGCCTGAATAGCCATGCGTGCCACATACACGTCACTCCTGTCCTCTTTCCTTCCTTGATCCTGTGGCTCTTTCCCAACAGATGAATGAGTCCCAGCCACCCACGGGGTGGGGGGCTGAGTGCTGTCAGGAACTGGCCTGAGGAGAATGGCCAGAGTAGCTGCTGTCTGTGGAGCAGTCACTCTGTGTCAGTGCTGGACCAAGCACTCTGCAGGCATCATCTTGTTTAATCCTCACCAGGCCCTCTGAGGTGGGCTCCAGGATTATCCCCATTTTGCAGATGAGGAAACTGAGGCTTTGGAAGGGTTAAGGACTGTGCTTAAGATGACACACATACCCTGCAGTTTCAGGAGTCAACTCAGGCAGTCTGAGCTGAGGGCCACTTCTGTCATCCACTGCCCTAGAGCACTCCTGAGATGTCATTCACTGGAGTAAAGAAATAGGTGGCTTCCTAGAGCTTCAGTGCCCTGGCCTTGGTCCTCTGGCATGTCACATGGTTGGCATGCTTCCAGCACCCCTGTCCTAAGTCCAGCAACTCCTGTCTATGTTTAGGGAACTCATCCAGGGCATCTGCGTGAAGGACAGGAATCACAATGAGATTGGTCATTCCCGGGTGAGCAAAGGCCTCCCTTTGGGGTGGGAGGAGGGAATTCCCTCTTAGACCCTGTCCCCTGCTTAGTGATCAGAGCAGGCCTGGGCACCATATAAGACTGAGAAGCCTTCTCCCTCAATCCATCTTCGTTCCCTATCAATTTTTCCCTGTTTCTCTGTTTAGAGTAGGCCATTTATGTCCCCTCTCCATCATTTCTGGTCCTGAAGCCGTAAAAGTCTAGCTGGTGGGTGGGAGAGGGTTGGGCCACTGAGCCCCTGGCAGGTTCATCCCTTTCCTATTACCGTCTCAGACCTGGCATGACCCTGACCCAGTTTCTCCAGGGCAGCCTGTGTACACTGGATAAGTCATTCTTCACAACTTACTTTTTTCTGCCCTCAGAAAGCTGCCGCCATAGGCATTACCCAAGTGGTTATTTCTCGAATCACCATGGCAGCTCCCGGCATGAGTAAGATGGGGAGGCCCTCCCGTCCTGGGGGATCCTGGAACATGGGGTGGAGGCCTCAGCCACACTCAGCTTTCGGGTGGGAGGTGGGACCCCAGCCTCTACAGCCATGCTTCTCAAACTGCTTTGCTTGAATGCTTCAAGCCCAGGAGAACCACACTGGTTCTTTACAACATCGATTTATCAGAGATTTGGAGGAGAAAGTTATGTTCATTTAACTAATACTTGTTAAGCAACATCGCTTAATGTGCTGGACACAGTGCAGGGTGCTAGGGGACGGCGGTCGAGAAAATAAGTTCCCGGACCTGGTTTGCTTCCAGCAAGGACATATTGCAGAATAGGGTACAAAATTTGCTCGCAGGAGCCTTCAAAGATATTTTTGAACTTTGAGAAGGATGCTTTGAGCCTAGCAGGACATGTTCTCCTGTTACTGCAGGTGTGCAGGTTGAGGAGTTTGGGAAGCATGGTCCCGCTGGGACTTGGAGGAGAGGGGCTGAGGGCGGCCGTGCCTACTAGTAGGTCCTCTGTTCTTCTCCCAAATGGAGCTTCTGGGGAAGGAGGGGGAATCAGTCAGTCTCTGATCTGACTTCAGAAGGAGTCCTGGGGAGAGTCTTTAGCCCTCCTTCAGCTTCTACCCTGGTCTCTTCCAGTCTTGCTGCCAGTCGTCATGGAAAGGCTGGAGAAGCTGCACTTCATGCAGGTGGGTAGGGTTTCCTTTTGCATCTTTCCTGCCCAGAGTGCCCCATCCACACCTGTGCCTGGGGACTCCTTAACTCCCATCCTTCCCTCTAAGCGCCACACCATCTCACTCAGGTGGAGCCCATACCAATCCCTGCTGGCCTCCTGCTTAGACCTCACAGCCAGTCCCCTGACCTGGTTTGCAGAGAGCAAAGAGAAAGCCCCTTCTCCTCCCCTTCAGGGCCTGGGGGTCCCCACCTGCTGTTCTTCTAGCTGGTTGACCCACGGCAGGGCAGCATGAGGTTCATCTTAAAGTATAGAATTCCCATGTGGGTCTCTCTTTTGTTTTTGTGCAGAAAGTCAAGGTCCTGCATGCCCCGTTGCAGGTCATGCTGTCTGGGTGCTTGTGAGTATTGTGTTTTGATGGTTTGGGTTCTTGGTGGCTGGGGAACCCAAGATCTGTCTTCTTGTCTAGCTCATGTTGGAGAACATGTACCCCTTTACCTGACTTTAAAAGTGGCCAAGCTCAGAATACTCGTGGTCCATCTGGAGAGCTCTCACCCCACTGTTTTTAAGGACATCAGGGTGGTGGGGCCCTGTGCACTTGTCCATGTGGAAAGTGGGGTGCCTGAGTGCCCGTCTGTTCCAGGGCCTCCCTCTGGGACTGGAGCAGTTTTAGAGAAGGGACAAGAATAAGGAGACACAGCTTTGACTGGGGCTGTTAAGTGTCCCAGCCTCCCACAGGATGAAAATGCCACCAGTCATGTCATTTGTAGGTGCCTGCCATTGACTTGGACGCGTCCTGCATTAATCGTGCTTGCAAGGCCACAGGACTATTGACAGCAACCCTAACACCTGCGCTGCCTGGGTGTTTTCTGTGGGTCCCTGCTGAGCTCATGCTGCACGTCTGTAATTTAATTCTCTCAGCTCTAGAGGTGTATATAGTGTTATCATCTCTTTTTATAAATGAAGAAAGTGAGGCTTAGAGAGACTAGAAGCTTGCCCAAGGGTATATAGCTGGTAATTGATTGCTGGAGCTGACATTTGATCCTAAGCAGTCTAACATTATGCTGTACAAATGTCTGCTAAGTGAGTTACCCTGGGCTGGGTGCTTTGTATATATTATCTCATTTAATTCTCACAGTAGCCCTGCAAAGTGGGCACTGTTGTCCTCCCTCTGCTGGCTCAGCGGTAACTTGCTCAAGGTTACACAGCTCGTTAAGTGGCAAAGCTGGGATACCAAGCCAGGTCTGGTAGATTCCCAAGTCCTGTAAGACCTTGCATCCCAAATTTGGTCCTGGCCAGCATCAACAGCATCATCTGAGAACCTGTTAGAAGTAAAGACTCTCGAGCCCTCCCCCAGACCTATGCAATCAGCATGCGTGTTTTCACAAGCCCCTGAAGTTATCTGTGGGCACAGCGAAGTTTCGGAAACTGCCTTTCACTGCTCTGACAGCCCAGTTGTTCAGTGAGTGAAGGAGCCGGGCCTCAGAACTCACACCACTCCCTCCTCTCCCCACGGCTGGTGGTGCTTGTGGCCTTTAGGTCTGCTGCTGACACTTCCTGGTCACTTCTTTGTCTTCCTCCTCCGCTTGAACTACGTGGTGGGGGTGGGGATGGGGGTGAGGGGTGCTAGGGGACTGATTTTATCCCCCTGCCAGAATGAGTCTCCTGGCATTCCGAGGAGAGGATGTGGGTCGGCTGAGAAGGCAGACCAGATGCATGGGCATCTCTACCTTCCCTTGGGGAGCCTCTCTTGAGGATGGGGTGTGGGCAGGCCAGTGGGACAATGTCCTCTAATGCTTTGGTTTCTCTTTTCTTGCAGCCTCATCTTCATGGTGCCAGTGGCATGTGGGCTCTTCCCACAGAGATGGTATCAGCTATTCGTTCCTCGCTTTGTTTCATTGAACACCCTGCCACCGCCCTCCCTGACCTGCCTGCTGTCCAGAAGGAGAGAGAGAGGGGGCAGAAAGGGCAGCATTTGTCAAAGGATAAGTGCCCATCAGTCTAAACTGTGGGCCTCTTAACTCTGGGTGAATGGCAAACCAAAACAGATTTCTGGGGGTTGGGAGAAGCCAGGAGCAGGAATGAGATTACTCCCTCCTAGCGGAGCAAGGGCTGCCTTGGAGGGAAGGTGAGGGAACAACAAAGGACTTTCTTTCCCTGTGGGGCTGTTAGGATGCTCTCCCCTGGCTGGACCTGGTCTTTAAAGTTAAATAAGGGGACAGATACTTCTGGCTCATGTCTGCCAGAGGGTTGACAACTTGGACATCTCCACTTCCCTTACGTGTTCTAAGGGGGAGGGAGGTGCACAGGGAGAAGGGATGATGGAAAAGGGAAGGGACACACATTGGGGTTGGCAGGACACTGGGGATACTGGCCCCAGGAGACAGGTATAGCTTGAATATGCATTGAGAAGGTGCCAGCCTCCCCTTCCTTGGTGCTCTAGTTCAGTACTAGTTCAGTGGTCATCTGCTAGACATCTCCTGTGTCCCAAGCACTGCGCTTACAGTAGTGTGGAGAAGACAGAATTTTAAACCAAGAATCCTAGCCCAAGAGAATGAAGTCAGGCCGGAGGAGAAGTAAAAGCAACATACTGTGGTATACAGAGGCCAGTAATAATTCCGGCTGAAAAAGTCAGGAAGAGCTGCTTGGAGGTGGCATTTGAGCTGGACTGTATCTGAGGGTAATTTGCTGCTTGTCCCATGTGTCTTGCTTATAATCCCCTTCTCTCTTTCCAGTGAATTGTCAGTTTCCTATTTGGAACCAGAGCTGCAAGACACCATCAAGGCCAAGTACGGAGAACTTTTGCCTTATGTCTACTTCAATAAGGGTCTCTAAATGCCCCACCCTGAAAGGACCAGTCTGTACCCATATTCCTCAGCTCCTTGGCCACTGTGCACACTTGTGCCTTCATTCCTCTTCGCCAACAAGGCCTTCAGGCCAGGGTGGACTGGGGGTGGGAGGATGCTTCATGCTTCCACCCAGGCACCTGGTTTGTTTACTGGACTCCAGGGGACAAAAATGAAAAAGGGGAACAAAGACCAAAGTGTTCTATCTGCTTCTTCCTAAACCCCTGTCCACTGGAGACCAGAACTGAGGCCCTCTCAGGGAGAAGTTGCTGGTACCTGGGGGAGACACTCATGCAGATTATCTGAAAAATTAGGAAACCTGTAGGATCCTGGTTCCAGCCAGGTTTAGAGATGAAGAGAAGCTCCTCCCACTCTTCCCTCTTCCCTTCCTCCTCTCCCAAGCTGTGGACCTTTTACCTGTGTAGTTTTAGCACCTCAGGGAGAGAAGGGGAAAGACATCTGTGTCTCCTTGGGGCTCATCTCCACCCTTCCCAGTCTCCTCCTCACTGACCCTGGTCAGACAGCTTCTCCAGGAGCGCTGCTAAACTTGAGTTTGTCAGACTCCCAGGAGTTGTTAGTGCTAAAAGAAGGACACTGTGTGAGGTAGCAGAGTTACATGGTGCTTCAAATCATGTCTGAACCTATTCTTGGGATCTTCTTCTCTATAACAATGGAGTTCTCTTCCCCAAGGCCTCATGTTGTTTGAAAAAGACAAATCGACTAACTGTGAGTGAACAGGACATATGTAGGCATTAACCACACATTTTAATGGCTAACATTTCCTGACTGCCTTCCTTCCTCAGCCCATTAGGTTAAACACCAAAGAAAGATTGGTGGGTACTGAATAGGAAAGGGAAATTTTATCTGGACCCTTATGAGAGGAAATCAAGCAGGACCAAAGAGCCTTAAAGGGCACACAGCAAAGTGCAGCCACTTCCGTTCCCCAGCTTGGCTGCCCAGGGTGATTTCTCAAGCTCCTTGGAGGACTGTTGTGACTTATCTGGGATCAATGTGCGTATCAGTTTTGTCTGGTAGGCTTTGCTGACCCTGTTCAAAAGATACCACTGTGAATTGTATAAACTGAAAGAGCACAAAAATAAAACTGTCTGAAACTAAGTTAATAAAGCCTGGATGGAAAGCAGGATCTGGTCTCACTTTGGCCTTGGCCTATCAGAGGGTGTCACAACTCTAAGGGGAACTTCTGATGCCTAGAGGCCATTGTTCATTTCCCTAATTAAAGGGGAAGAATCTCCAAGCTCCAGAGATCTCAGAATGGGAGCTTGCTGCCCTAGAGCAGGAGTTGGCAAGCCATGGCTCAAGGGATCATATCTGCCTACTACCTGTTTTTCTGCACCTGGGAGCTAAGAAAGGTTTTACATTTTTAAAGAGTTGTAAAAAAGAAAAAACAGGAATATGTGTGGCAGAGACCTTGCATGCTATTCAAGTAGCATGCAAAGCCTAAAACATTTATCATCTGACCTTTTACACAAAAACTTTACCCTTCCCTGGAGCAGTGGTTCTTAAGAACATGCATCCAAATCCCCTGGGGGGCTTGTGAAAACTCAGATTATAGGGCCCATCCCCAGAATTTCTAATGCTGAAGGTCTGGGGTGGGGCCTGAGGATGCTGGAAAAAACTGCTCCAAAGGGAAGGGCCTCCCTAAAGCCAAGGTATTGGCTGCAATTTGATTTTTTCCACATTTTAAAAAATTAAAATATAATTCACTGTAAAATTCATCCTTTTGAAATATACAATTAATGCTGGACAAGGTGGCTAATGCCTGTAATCACAGCACTTTGGGAGGCCAAGGCAGGAGGATTGCTTGAGCTCAGGAGTTTGAGACCATCCTGAGCAAGAGCAAGACCCTGTCTCTACCAAAAAAAAAAAAAAAAAAAAAAAAAAAAATGGAAAAAATTAGCTGGGCATCGTGGAGCGTGCCTGTAGTCCCAGGGGGGCTGAGGCACGAGGATCACTTGAGCCCAGGAGTTTGAGGTTGCAGTGAGCTATGATGACGCCATTGCATTCTAGCCCAGGTGACAGAGCAAGACTGTCTCAAAAAAATATATACAATTCAGTGGTTTTTAGTATAGTCACAAAGTTGTGCAACCATCACCACTAATTCCAGAACATTTTCATTACTCTCAAAAGAAACCCCATACCGATTATCAGTCCCTCTCCATTCTCCCTGTCCCCCAGACTTCCACAACCCCAATCTTTCTGTCTCTATAGATTTGCCTATTCTAGACATTTTATATAAATGGAATAATACAGTATGTGGGCTTCTGTGTCTGGCTTCTTTCCCTTAGCATAGTGTTTTCAAGGTGCATCCATTTTGTAACATGTGCAATTTGATTTTAGCTGGTGTCTAAGCAGAAAAGTCTGTCTCTGAGATAGTTTCTTTAGGATGAAGAAACTATCAGCTTTCAGCTTTGCCCATTGTCAAAGGCAAATAGGAAAAGAAAAGCATCGAGGTAGGTAGCCAGAGCTCAGGAACAACTCACTGAGTTGAAACAACTTTCAAAGTCGACAACCTTCCTCTTTCTTTCCTAGCTCCTCAAGTCTCCCAGCATTCCTCTTCTCTTCATAGATAATTGCTCTTTTGGAAAGTCCTGGATAGTATGTGGTGTCTACAGTGTTCAGGGGTGCTTTCAAAAGCATTCATTCTACCTGTAATCGCAGCTACTTGGGAGTCTGAGGCAAGAAGGATTGTTTGAGCCCAGGAGTTCAGGTTACACTGACCTATGATGCAGTCACTGCACTCCAGCCTGGGTGACAGAGCAAAGATCCCATCTCTAAAAAAAAAGTGTTCAGGCCAGGTGTGGCTCATGTCTATAATCCTAGCAGTCCGGGAGGCCGAAGCAGGTGGATCGCTCAAGGTCAAGAGTTCGAAACCAGCCTGAGCAAGAGCGAGACCCCATCTCTACTGAAAATAGAAATTAATTGGCTAACTAATAATATATATAGAAAAAAATTAGCCGGGCATGGTGGTGCATACCTGTAGTCCCAGCTACTTGGGAGGCTGAGGTAGGAGGATCACCTGAGCCCAGGAGTTTGAAGTTGCTGTGAGCTAGGCTGACGCCACGGCACTCTAGCCCGGGCAACAAAGTGAGACTCTGTCTCAAAAAAAAAAAAAAAAAAAAAAGTGTTCACTCAAACTGCATGCCAGTCCTATATGGTAGCATCTCTCTGCTTCCTTTGGGTTGGCTCCTGTCAGATGTTGAATAAGAGGTAAAATTAATAAAAGGCCTTGGTGTGGGAAGTGCTAATCCAGATTGCACAGGGTTTAGTGTTTGTCCTCCCCAGTAGCTCAGTTTGAACTCTCAGGTAAAAGGAGAAGGGAAATTGAGGGGAAATCCCTTGTATTTGCCAAATTGAAATAGGTTTTCCTAATGATGATCAAACCTAGCCTTTCTGGTGGACACTTGTAACTTCTTGAGGCCAGGATTGAGAGATTGTGCCATGAAAATAATTTGGTCCTTGCTTAGTACTCAGTCTTCTCCCCTAAAGAGCTTGATTTGTGGGATGGATGCATTTTTAAGAAACTAGAGATTGGCAAAAATATTTGTCACCTTTTGTAGTACCTGGGAAAGCACGATCAGGATAGAGGCAGAACTGTGGGCATTCTTAAACTGGGGCAAAATGGATTTCTTCACTCTTACCTGTTTCCCATTTTGCCAACATTTAAGCCAAGAACAGCTCCCTCTAGGCTCAGCTGTGGGCTAGACTGGGTCAGGCTGTAAAACACTTTGGCAGGTTATTGAGAGGAAATTGGCTGCTACAGGCATCTGGGTTCTTTGCCACGAGTCTTCATTTATTCATTTATTTAACCTACATTGATTGAGCTCATGGTTAAACCCTGTACAGAATGTTGTAGTGATTTAAATGAAAAGGAGAATAAAAAGACCTAGTATGCTTGTACGAAAAGCTACAAATGAGGCAGGCAGATTTAAGTGTCACATTCAGAAGAAATGGGCTGTGGCTAAGACTTTGTAAGCAGGGAATGGTCTGTGTAATGTGTAAATGAAGTTATCGGGCTTCTAAGTGTTCAGTATGAATAGACTGTGTGGGAAAGTGTAGTGGCTGGAGGTGAGATAAAGAGAAGTGGATTAGGTCACAGAGAGCACCATATTGAGAAGTTTGGACTGTATATCCTGTAGCTAGCTAGTTTAAGTATTTCAAAAGGAGAAGCCATGACATAATAACGTTTGGTTTTATGTGGTGCAGCACTACCACTGTGGTGGGGCAGAAGGAATTGAGAGGGAAGAATCTGGCAATTTGGGGGGCAGCTGGGAGGCCATTTTTGTTTAGCCAGAAGATAAGAACATGGATTAAAATAATGGGGGCTGGGGAGTGTGGATTTCGGAGCTATTTCAAAGGTAGAGTCAATAGAATTTTGTCTTTGAAACTTGGGGTTACAAAGCACTATGCCTCAGATAGAGGTACTATCTCATAGGGAATTTAAAAGGAGCTAAGCAGCTGTTTGGGCAGTTTGAGATCAGGAGAGGAACCTTGGTAATGGTGCCGTGCATCAAGACAAAAGACAAAAAAAATTTTTTAGATTCACATAATTTTCCTCTTGAGGAGCTCTTGGTTACCTTCCAGAAATAACTCATTTTTTTAGTACCCTTTAGAGTCAGCACGACGATCTTTTTTCCCCTAAACTGTGGAAACCTAGTACTTCCGCCACACTTTGGATGGTTGCATCCGAAATAGACTTTTCAATATATCTTAGCGGCCCCGCCCCCTGATCGAAGCTACTTCCGCCACGCTGTGCGAGGTGGGACGCATTTCACAAAGCCTCGCCGCACTCAAGATGGCCCGGCTTCCTCCTACTTTTCATTGGCTGGATTGCTCCAGTCTTCCGTCTTCATGAGGAGGGCGGGACTTAGATTTGATCGACAGCTATTTTGGTCGATGGACGAAGGGCAAGGGCCAATGAAACGCTGGAATTGGAGACCTTCCCCGTGTCTGGGAGGGTGTTTTGCCTGGGGCGGGGTGGAGCAGAGCCGGAAGCAGGAGGGGAGAGTCAAACAGGAAAAGAAGGGAAGAAGGAAGAAGAGGGTAGAGGAGGAGAGGGAGGAGCAGGAGGGAGGTGGCGGCGCCGTGGCGGAGGAGCAGGAGCAGGAGGGGGATGGAGAGGAGAAGGCTCCTGGGTGGCATGGCGCTCCTGCTCCTCCAGGCGCTGCCCAGTCCCTTGTCAGCCAGGGCTGAACCCCCGCAGGTAAGGGGGAGGGGGCGTCCGGGCCAGGCTGGGGGCCTGGGGGTCGTCGAGGCCTGGCTGGAGGGGTCTGAAGGAGTATTGTTGCCAAGAGTTGAGGGGTCCCAAGAGCGGCGCCCATGCCTGGCATGGACAGGATCTAAGGGAGCGTCGGTATTTAGCTGAGGGATACCTGTGACGGTTTTGGTGGCAGGGAGGTGGTAGAGGCATAGTGCTAAGCGAGTGAGGGGCCTGTGAGACGGCAGGTAAGTTAGGTGGGATGCGTTGACTTGTGAGTGGATGGTGGTGCCAAGCTGGGGTATGTGAAGCGTATTCGTATCCCCCCCGTGGAGCAGGCGTCTGAGGCAGCAATGCAGGGTGTACGTGTTTGTGTAAGGGTACACAGGATATTGAGCTCGTCTGAGAGAGAAAGAGGGGATCCTGAGAGGATGTTTATTTCAGGCTGGAGAGGGGAAAGTTCTGAGGGCATCTTGGTCCTATTCTTTAATGGTGTAAGGCATGGCACCCTTGGAGGCAGGTTGTTGGAGGCAAGATCTTGGAAGTCAGGTGGGATGAAGTAGAGTGGAACCTCTCAGGAGGAGGGGCACATTGAGGCCCAACAAGCTCTTGCTGTTAGGCTGGCTGGCCTGGGAGAACAAGTCACTGATGCTGATCTGAGCTAGCTCAGGGCTTTTAAGCAAAGGGTGTTTCTGATGCCAATATGGGCAGCAAATGGAGCACCCCAGCTTTTCTTGCTGGGTGGCTTGCTCTTTATCCAGGCAGAGAAGCTTACTTGTGCTGATTCCAGCCCCAGCTGGCATTTCGAAACCCTAATGGGAGCGTTACTCTTGGTGCCAAGTTGGGTGGGGTGCAGCAGGGGGAATCACCGCTCCTTCCTTGCATTTGGCAGGGCTTTCTTTACCATTCTCTTTTCTTCACTTTCTGTTCCCTTCCCTGTTTTTTCCAGAAAGGCATGCATACACAGACAGCATAATGACAAAGTCTATACAACTTAGTGCTTGAACTTCATGTTGTGATCAAGAGCAGAAACTGAGTGCCCTCAAAATACTTTTCCCTAAGAGGTTAAAGGCTGCCTTTGCACAAGTGCATCTTGTTTTGCCCATTAGTATCCTCTATCACATGACAGAATTAACCATTTTAAAGTGAACAATTAAGTGGCATTTAGTACACTTACAATGTTGTGCAACCACCACCTCTATCTAGTTCCAAAACATTTTCGTTACCTTAAGAGAAAACTTCATCCCCATTAAGCAGTTACTTCCTGTCTTCCCCTTCCCCCAGCGCTTGGGAACCACTGATCTGCTTTCTGTCTCTGTGGATTTATCTATTCTGCATATTTCATATAAGTGGAATCCTACAATATGTGTTCTTTTGGGTCTGGCTTCTTTCATTTAGCATAATGTTTTCAAGGTTCATCCACACTGTAGCATGTACCAGTACTTCATTCCTTTTTATGGCCATGTAACATTCCATTGTATGTATATACCGCAATTTGCTTATCTGTATATCTGTTGAAGTATCTAATTTTTCCTCAGAATATATTTATGTATATTGGAAATAACATGTGAAAAGAATGGAGCTCATATTCCTGCCCAGTGTATTCCCTTTTCTAGGTTTGGGACCCTTCCATTTTAGCCATTGTTGGAGTTCTTTGTTTTCCAGTGGAAATCATAAACTGGCAGGAACAATAGATTTTCTTTGTCCACTATAAAGTTATAACCCTCAGGACTGGTAAAGTTAAGTATAGGTATTGACAGAACCAAATATAGAATGAACTTTTCCTTTGTACATATCTATTTCTGTAAGTATCTCTAAAAGATTGTTCCCAATAATCAATAAATAAAGTTGCTAGAGGGTTGATTTAGGAATGTCAGAGCCTTTGGAGATGGGCTGGTCAGTTGTGGGAACTGGATACACTTCTTCAGCAAGGGGAACCATGGAAAATGGAAGTTCCTACCAGGTCGTGGAGTCTGGGAGGTGGCAAGAAGATGTGGAAGGGGATTGTCAATGTCATATCTTAATTGCAATTTGTCAGTCACAGGCCACTCTCTCTCTCTTCTTTTTTTTTTTTTTTTGAGACATATTCTTGCTCTGTTGCCTGGGCTAAAGTGCCGTGGTGTCAGTCCAGCTCACAGCAACTTGAAACTCCTGGGCTCAAGCAATCCTTCTGCCTCAGCCTCCCGAGTAGCTGGGACTACAGGCATATGCCACCATGCCTGGCTAATTTTTTCTATATAGATTTTTAGTTGTCTGGCTAATTTCTTTCTATTTTTTTTTTTTAGTAGAGACGGGGTCTCGCTCCTATTCAAGCTGGTCTCAAACTCCTGACCACAGGCCACTCTCTTATCATATCTTTGGTACTTCCAATACGTATTTTGGGAACAGGGTGGTTTTTGTACTTTGTTCCATTTGGATGGATGCTAGCACTGACCAAGAGCTATTACATGGGTACAGTTCCTGCAGAGAAGGGAAAGTTTTTGTAATGAACAGTACTTGTCTTTCTAACCATCCCCCAACATACCCTCACTCCCATCCCCCATGTCATACCCTTGTCTCTTTCTGTTGGTGAATACTAGATATCGATAGTGAGATCTGTGTTTTGAATTTTAACCTTTGGAAGTTACTATATAATTATTAACTCTGAATCTACCACAATTTAGTCAACTTAGGTTCTTTTGTTTTTGCTTGTACAAATCAGCAAGGAAGAAAAAAAATCCAGAGACCATTTTGGCAGAGGATGTACTTCAGGTACTCACTGTCCTTTTTTCAACAGTGACTTCCAGCTAACCCTGAGTTAAGGAGTACTTGCTGTACTCATTCTGTATTGAAAATAGTATGGGTACCTCATTGCATTTTCCCCTCTGACATGGATCTATTAAATACAATCTTTTAATATATACACATTGAATATCTGAAATATACTAGATGTATTGAGTGGCTTGCTTTCCTGCTTTCCCTGTTACTAGCTTTGCAGTGGGAACAGCCATTTGGTTTTTTTTTTTTTTTTTTTTTTTTTTTTGAGACAGTGTCTCACTCTGTCACCCAGGCTGGAGTGCAGTGGTACGATCACAGCTCACTGCAACCTCGAACTCTTGCCTTATCCTTCTGAGTAGCTGGAGCTACAGGTGCACACCACACGCCTGGGGAATTTTTCTGTTTTTTTGTAGAGAAGAGGGTCTTGCTGTGTTGCTCAGGCTGGTCTTGAATTCCTGGCCTCAAGCGATCCTCCTGCCTTGGCTTCCCAAAGTGCTGGGATTACAGGCGAGAACCACCACTCCTGGCCTGGAACAGCCATTTCTTGCCATATAGGCAGTCCTAGAAAAGTTCATCAGCCTAGTTCATTCTGAGATTAGGAACTTAGATTTAACTCTCTTATAGGTTAGGACACCGCAACTCACAGATGTGATTCTTTAAAAAATGAAAAAATAGTAGAGACTCCAAATAGTAAGGCCTTGGCATTTGTTTCGTCCTGTAAATTTATAACTGAGATACATAGAGTTTCTTTCTTCCTGTTGTTTAGATTTAACCAGAATATTTGACTGTATTATTTAAAGTAAACTTTTGGTAGAAATATCTTTTTCCATCAGGTAACCCAGCCAGTGGTCTAGGCACAAATCTCTGGAGATGTAGTCCTTACATTTCCTCTACCAAGCTTAAAACTTTGAGCCGGGTGGGGTCCCAGTTCCTGCTGTTTCTTTTCCACTGACCCTCAGTAGTATACCCTTTGGTCTCCCACCTCACCTTTCCTTGCTTCAGTATTTCAGTCTGGAAACCCTGCTCCATTTTCCTTTCTTACAAATGGTATTTCAGTGCGATCACCGTCGTTCTTTCTTGTGCAGTAGGGGGATGTGAGACTTCAGATTCGAATCTACTTTATTTTCTGAGCCTGTTGGACATACCAAAGTGAGCATTTGTCTAAAATCAGCACCTTGCGTTTCTGTAAATCCTTTCAGTGGAATTCAGTAGAATCCAAAGAATGGACATTTACTGAAATGTCTACTCTTTGCAGCAGATTCTGGGAACCATCACGTGAGTAACAGAATCCCTGTCCTCAAGGAGCTGGTAATCTTGTGGGAAGGACAGATAACACGCTGAGAATTGTAATGCAGGGGGATTAATGCTGACCTGGAAGTGCAAACAAAGAACAGCAGGAGCAATTGATTCTGTGAGGGCAAGAGGAAGATGGGGATCTAGGCGGAAGAAACTTTTGGATAGGACTTTAAAGACTGATGCGGATGAGTAAGATATTTACGGACCAGGAAGGAGAAAACCGTATTCCAGTGGGAAGAGTGAGAATGGAGGATGTGTTTGGAGGTGGCACATAATCTGTGGCAGAAGCCTTTTGTGGGGGTGTGTAGAGGAGCATGAAAGTAGCTAAGACTTGAAAGGGAGGCTGCGGTCACATGGTAAGAAGGCCTTTCATCCATTCATCTAAGGCTGCACCATCCAGTAGAACTTTGTATGGTTTGTAGAACATTGGTTTGTTCTCACGCTGGAAATGATCTCTCTATCTGTGCTGTCCAGTTCAGTAGCCCTGTAGCCCCATGTGGCTACTGAGCACTTACATGTGGCTGGGATAACTGAGGAACTGAGTTTTTAACCATGTTTAATTTTTTTTTTTTTTTGAGACAGGGTCTTGCTGTGTCTCCTGGGCTAGAGTACAGAGGTATCATCATAGTTCACTGCAGCCTCCAACTCCTGGGCTTGAGTGATCCTCCTGCCTCAGCCTCCCAAAGTGCTGGGATTACAGGCGTGAGCCACTGTGCCTGGTCCAATATCTAATTTTTACATTTCCATCACCCACCAAAGAAACCTCATGGCCATTAGCGGTCACTCCCCGTTCTACCGTCTCTTCCTCCAGCCCATAGCAACCTCTAATCTACTTTCCATTTCTGTGGATTTGCCTATTCTGGACATTTCATAGAAAAGGAATCACACATCGCGTGGCTTTTGTCACTTAGCATAATGTTTTCAAAGTTCACCCATGTTTTATTTAGCATGTATCAGTACAAAATTTCTTTTTATGGCTGATTAATATTCTATTATATGGATATACCACATTTTATTTATCCCTGCATCACTTGATGGACATTTGGGTTGTTTCCAATTTTTGAATATTATGACTAACGCTACTGTGAACATGGGTGTACAAGATTTTGTGTGGGCAAATGTTTCCAGTTGTCTTGGATATATACCTAACAGTGGACTTGCTGCATCATATGGTAATTTTATATGTAATCTTTTGAGGAACTGCCAAACTGTTTTCCAGAGTGGTATTTTAATTAATTTAAAGTAAATAGCTAATGACTACATGTTGGACAATGCTGATCTAGCACCTTTCCAGCGTAGAGGTTTGGTATAGTCTAATATAGTAGGAAGGTCATAGACCGTGGGGTCAGATCACTTGATTTCCAAGTCTGACACTATCCTTGAGCAAGTTACTTATCCTCTTTGTGCCACAGTTTCCTCATCTATAAAATGGGACTAAGAGTACATACCTTATAGGATTTTTGTAAGATAGAAAGACATAATATATGTAAAGTTCTTGGAATGTACCGAAATGATTATTAAGTATAATAATAGGCCGGGCGCGGTGGCTCGCGCCTGTAATCCTATTACTCTGGGAGGCCGAGGAGGGCGGATCGCTTAAGGTCAGGAGTTCCAAACCAGCCTGAGCAAGAGTGAGACCCGTCTCTACTATAAATAGAAAGAAATTAATTGGCCAACTAAAAATATATAGAAAAAATTAGCC